>WYDI02030343.1:0-56199 GCA_009867235.2 Psittacus erithacus
CTTTTTTTTTTTTCCCCTTCTTCCTTCCCTCCCTCCCCCCCCAACATTTCTAGACCTTATCTGACTGTCCAATAATAATTTTTAGAGCTATATTTATCAGTCATTATGATTAGCATGTTGCACTCTTTTAATGCTGTCCACACACAGTAGCAGTGAACTATTTTAAATGTAGCAAAAAGTTTGAGGGTTTTTTTTTTTTGGCAATGATTTTCTATTTTTAAATACAGCAATTACATATGTGCAGATTTAATCTTTTGCCAGCTCTATTTTATGCTTGTGCATGGTTTGAAATGCTGCAGGAACTCATGCTGTGTCTCTAAGCTGAGGAATAGCAAGATCTTTTTAGAGATATGGTTTTAGAAATGTACAGGAATAGTAGAAACACCCCATGTAGCACTAAGTGTTGTTCCACAGCAACATCTACCATCCCATTCTGGTGTAAGACAAGGATGGATGCAGTAGTGAAGCAAGGGATGCAGTGGGTGTATAACTCTATGCTCCAAAACTGACTACAGAATCTTCCTGAGTTTGCTCCTTATCCTAAAGAATGCATTATCCCCATGTGCCAAAGAGCAAACTCAAAACCATGTACTCAGGCTATCAGCCCTACACCTGAGTACCACCTTCATTTGATTTAGTTCAGCAAAACAAGAAACCTTTTGGCAGTTTGCTTTGTGCTTTAACTAGCAAGGTCTCTTTGTGTCCGTAATCTGTTTCACAGTCTGGAGGTTAGGTGCTGACAGGCTTAACAAGTTATGGTTCGCCTAGTCTGCTGATGCAGCAGGGAGCTGGTTCTGTGCACTCAGCTGTGCTATTCCTGGAGATATGACCACATTTAATGTTACTCAGAATGAATGAAGATACTTCCTTGTCACCCAGGACCATTTAAAGCTTGGCGGATACAAATCTCCCTTAGTTCTAAACCATTCCTTCACTGTAGCTTCCATCTCATAAACAAAGCCAGATGATCCATCCTCCAAACCTGTTTTGTTATGTGTGAGAACATTTTTCTGATAAGGTAAATTACAGAACAAAGGGAAATGCACTGCTTCAGCCTTCCCTCCCCCTTTAATTATCAGTGGCTGGAGACACAATTAATTTTGGAATTAAGACTGTCTGCTTTCATAAAAACATATCCTGCCTTGTCTGGCTGCTTTTTTTTTTTCAAGCAATGTTAGTAATTATCTTCTGGGTCGCCTCTCAGTTGTCAATAGGCTGTCTGTGTGCAGAGCTGCTTATGCAGTGTTTATAACAACAGGCTGTTTGTGACACAGTGTGGCACAGCCAGGAAGCTGACTGAGCAAGGGAGGAAGAAAGGAAGCAAAATACTTCAGCAGGGCTGCAGAGGCTGATATTAGGGAGTAATTACAGATGTCGTACAACCCGATAACATCTTTGAAACACGGGGCCTCCTAATGAGCATGATAAAACTTAAAGCAATTGTTTCATGTCTTGAATGTGGCATAATTGTTAAAAACCAAACCCCACCTCTGACCTAACTAAATCCCTGACTAAAGGGCACGGGTTTCACAAGATTCAAACAAGTCTTAGCAAATGCCATCACAACCCACTTTGCATGATCCTAAGGGAAGGCATACAGAAGATTCAGGAATGTGTGGTGATACAGGCATGGATAAAACTGCATGTGTCAGAAAGAGCGGGGTTTTCCTGATATTAAAATACGCTGTGTTGATAACTTTGGAGATTGGTGTTCTCCTCATAAAATTTCTGCTTAGACTGGAAGGAACCGCATCTAAGGCAGGTGATGATAGGATAGTTTTGTCTCCATATGGTTGACTTCGGTCCCTGATCTCCCCTTAAGAGTGCCCTCAGCTGACTGACACAGTAGCCTGGCTTGAGAATAAGATCCAAAAATGAAGACTAGGACTGGAATCATAATAATCTATTCAAGTAAACTGGAGGTGTATTGTAAATTGGTAACATGAGATAGACTTAGATCAGGATGCTATCAATGAAAACATAAGAACCCACTACCACTAGCCAGTCAAACCCTTTCTGTTGTTTTTATCTCAGAAATACCACTCCTGTATCCTAATTGTGCCTCTCTGTATTATGCCTTCAGTGGCAGTCTTTTGCCTTTGAATCTGGACAAAGGGAGGAACAATTCCAGAAGAGACAAATAAAAAGCACATATTGCTTGTGCTGGGAGCTGAAGCAGTACAGGTCCAAAACGAAAACTCCTCTTCCTGTAGAAAATGAGCATTTGGCTGGACTAGGGATCCCATACATTTCTGAGTCAGGGTTCTCATTAGCTAGCGCACGCTCTCTTACTAGGCTACAACATCAGAATATCATTCCTTAGTTTCAGTTTGTGATACCGTGATTAAGAGTAGTTCATTTGCCTGCAATACAAAGTTTCTAGAAATACTGGCTCATTCAATGCTGCTCATGATTTTATGATCTTATTTTGCATTCTTTGCACTTCTTCATATTTAATTTCTAGCAGGCCATCTAACAAACTTACCCAAATAAGGATGGAGTGTAATGGCAATACAAGCAATAAAGCAAAGTAATTTGTACTTCAGCTTCCCACATCATCCCTTTGGCTGCGGAATTTCAGTCAGTTCTTGTGTTGTCAGTGATTTGTTTTACCTATGGTCTGGCTATTGTTAAAGGTGAGTGTCTGTGTATTAAATGCAGTGAGAACCTTATTAAAGTTCAGCAACAGAGAGCGGAAGGTAAGCTTGCATGGCTGAAAACAAGTTTGGGGTTACTGAAGGGTGAACTGGGATGAGCAGAAAGCACCTCTATCAACATAACCCAGTCTGGTCTGGGTGTTATCAGTCACTTTAACTGTAAAGTGTTACACAGCTCATAGTGACTACATATAGCACTGTTCACAAATATGCAAAAATCACAAGTAAAGTTACTGCACTTCATACTTCATGTTGTGGTCAACATCCTTCAAGATAATTTTCTTTTTATTTACCCTTTCAGATACAGTTTTATTTGAATCTGCCAAAATGAACCCGCCATCATTCAGTTTCCTTTAAAAAGTACTCAGCTTTCAGTTCTAGTTCTAGCCAACAATAATCAGATTTATCTGCAGACATGAAGGAACTTTACAAAATTGGTAAGTGTTATTTTCTCAATAAAAAGAAGTTACAAATTTTTTCCCAGAACAGAGATAGAACAAGGTCAAATGTAGAATTAAGCTGTCTACATGTGATATAACCTCTTGACCACATAATGCTATTTTCTGAAGGTATATAAAACTCAGAACAGTATTAAGTACAATGGCAAATTCACATCTGAAAAAACTCATCACAGGAGGAGCCATGACTCCCTGATTTATGAGAAGTATTTTCTTTTTAAACTTTCCCACCAAGGAATGCCTACGAAGGCAAAGATGACTGATGATGCCATTAGTATCTCTACTTATAGATCTGCCCTGTGACAAGTTGGAATATGTGAAGTGGTTAAAATACTGAAACTAATTATATTTTACAGGAAGTATTTTCTGAGATTCTATCCAAATAAGAAATATTTTAATTTTCCTCAAACAACACATTAGACAAACTGCTGAAAACAATGAATACATTTTAAATATTTGGGTTTTTTTTTCTTTTAATAAAGTGATGGGGCTAACTGTAAAAACCAAAACCAGCAAGCAGGAAGAGAGATTATATATGTTATACTTAGAAGGTCTAAGGAACATAAATGATTAGAAGGACATATGCTATACATAAGCTCTTGCGTATAAAGCACATTCAAAAAGCTGCAAGAATTATAAAAAAATGCAGTTTCATAAGAGTCTGATGAGCGCTTGAAGTAACTATGCTGGAAGAAATATTGCTGCAAATGTAAGCTAGAAAGAGAGATTAGCCTTTTTTTCAAAAGAAAGCATTCTACTTCATTCAACTCCCAGTTTCCACAGCACCACTCTCTTCTCCAAAGCCTGTGCATCCAGGACCTAACCTTGTTAATATTATTAGATAGTTACCTAGGAAATAATGCATGGCCCCTCTGGGGCTCCCAACATAAGAAAGTCATTGATCTGCTGGAGCAAGTCCAAAGATGGCCACGGAGATGCTCCAAGGGCTGGAACATCATTCCTCTGAAGACAGGGTAAGAGAATTGAGCTTGCTCAGCCTGGAGAAGAGAAGCCTGCAGGGAGACCTTAAAGCAGCTTCCAGTACATAAAGGGGACCTACAAGAAATCTGGAAAGGGACTTTTTACAACGGCATGTAGTGACAGGACAAGGAGGAATGGCTTTAAACTGACAGAGGGGAGATTTAGATATTAGGAAGAAATTCTTCACTTTCTCTCCCTGAACTGTGCCTAACAGGCAAACAAAACATAGCTGGCATGGAATGCAAATGGTTCTAACAATTACATAGAGAAAAAAGTACTCTCTTTATATTCCTGAGTAACTGTACACACATGGGTATAATTCCCAAAGCGCTTAACATTGCAGTGTAAACAGTTTCCAGTTGCTTTCAATGATATAGTCCTCTACTAATCATTCCAACCTGAAATTATTCCTGTGGTGGATGGTCATTTGGCTGCTGCTACTAAAACCTTCAGTTATATCTGTAAACTACCACCATTAACCATCGCGGCTCAACTCCCTAATAAAAATTGTCTGGTGTCTTGGTTAATCAAGTCTTACTCTTTGTAGTTAAAACACTGAAGTGTAAAAAAATAAAACTAATAAATAAAAAAAAATGCAAATAAATGTATTTCATTAGGCCAGCACTAAAAAAAAAACCAACAAAAATCAAACAAAAAAACAAACAAAAAAAAAACCCCAAAAAACCCAAAAAGCCGAATTATTTTACCTAATGAAAACAGTCATGATTAATCTACAGCATCTTCCACTGCATGATACCACAAAATAAATGGAGGCTTATAAATACCAAGCTGAAACAGAATAATGTCTTGCCCTAAAATTAGAGCTTAATCAGCCCAAGGGAGAACAATTGGGCAGATTCTTCCTGCAACTGATGATTAGCTCTCATTATTTCAGGCTGTCTCCTAGGCCATGCAGCAGTGCAACAGAAGACAATCAGGGTAAAGGTTTACTTCAGTGAGCATGACTGCCAGTGCAAGTCTTGATTTAATTTCATAGGACAGCACAGGTTATTTAAATTCCAGCATGGTAAGATGTCAAATGTAGGCAGTTCAGGTCAAAATAGTCAATCAAACAAAATGTAAGTGGAATTGGTCTTTTTCAAAAACAGGGAGAGGAAGAGTTTTACCATGAGCAGGAATCATTGAGGCAATTAAACAGCTTTATGTTTTTCCAAAATATTTGCTAATGCATGGAAACATTTCACAAAAAAAAAACATTTTTTAGGCATAGAGGTAGGCAGAGGGGAAAAGTTAATTTCAGAAATCATTTCATAAAAGTATCTGACCTTGTACCTGTAGTAACAAGGAAGCACATCTAGTTGCAAAAGATGTTCCTTCAGATGAATAAAATACAACACAACTGCCGCTTTCATATGGGCAAAACTATTTGTTCTCTGTTATTCCAGTTATATACTGATGTAGCTCACTGCTATGATTCTTGGAAACAGAACTGAAAAACTGTAATCAAGTTCAGTGACTACATTTTAAGCAAAGGATGCTGATTTGCCTTGCTAAGCTGGAATTCCCAGCCTACAAGAGGCAAATACTTCTTCAGCATCAAGTCCTACTCAGTGAGGAACTATCTGGGCAGAGGAGAAATCGTCTGTGACTTGAGGGTCTATCCACACATAACTGAAATACAGATTCGCATATTTGCAGTGCTAGAGTGACTGATTTAGACTTTGCACATGAAGATCAGCTCAAAGAGTGGAAGGCAAGCCCATAGACAGTCACACTTTAGCTCCACTGCTATAGGAAAATATGGAAGAATGGTTACTATGCCACATCACAGGCCTAAACTGGAGTATCTGAGCCTTGAATACATGGAGAACAATGAGCAATGCAACACAGTATTCTACAAAGCTCGGTAACATTGCAAATTATTAAGGCTAGGAATGAATTTCAGAACCAAATGCAATTGCACTGGAGGTGAAGGAAAATCCACAATGCAATCATTCAAGCAGCAGTTTGGCCAGGCCATCAGGATTAACACCTTCAGCTTCTGCAAATACATCATGGGAACTTTAAGAACCAAAAGTGCTCAGCGCTTTGTTTTCATCTCTTGGGCAAACATCCTACTTTGTGAGTCAACAGCAGTTTTGAATAAATCAAGTTTACCTGTACTGTCTTCTAGAAGACCAATAAACAAGAGTTGCAATAGTTAATCCTAGATTTTATCAAAGCAGTTTCAGTTCAGTTCAATCCTTTTAATTTGCAACTTTTGGCATTGAGCCAAATAGTTGTGACTTAATAGGATCTGCAAGTTAAAATTAAAATCCTGCATGCCTGTCTGTTTCAGTTCTTATCCCACACTTCCTCTTTGGGTAAAACACTCCATTATTACTGCTGTATCCAGAGCCTGTATTTTGTCTCTGGTCTCCTTTAACTTATGCCAACCTCTACTTAACAAAGACCCAAACATGCTGTAGTATAACTATTTGGGAATAGTTATACATTCCTTTAAGTCTACAAAGAATTCTGTTTCAGAACCTTAGAAGCAAAAAACAGAAAACGCTCAACAAGCATAGAGACAGCCTTGGAGATGACATTACTTTTTTATGCTTATATATATAAAAATAATTTATATTACTGAATACAGTAAAAAGCACCTTAAAACATAGGGCTGAAGGTACAATTTATAATTTTGGAGGGTTTAAGATACTTCATTCCCATACTTTCAATAACAAATGCAGGGGATTATGATACCTGTTCAACCAAGGGATTAGAAATAATGAACAACTGATGTGTTTGTACATTATTTTTACTACAAGGAAAGGAAACAATTTATGCTATCTAGTACAGGCCAGCACTTAAAAACCCCACCGACTTATATGCACTGTAACTACTCAGGACAACTCTGAAAAACACTAGCAGTAATAATTTCAATCACAAATCAACTGTGATTTTTTTTCTTCACATTTTATTTACATTCCTTTTTTCTTTCAGCCTTTCTCTTTCCTTCATCTTCTTTTCCCCTCACATTTCTATTCAAACAAGTTGGCCAAATGTTTTAAACAACAAAATGTGTAGCAAATGCAGTATCTGGCAGTTCCTTGTCAGTTTGCAGAGTTAACATACACGGTGTTTTCTACTGCAGCCTCAAGGCTTAGCAGACTTGGGAATCACTCTGCATTTGTAAACCGATAAAAATAAATATACATGTATTTTTAAAAGGATCCAGTTGCTCTCAGAAGAGCTTATAACCAAAATACTTTCCTGCTTTATGCTCTCCAGTAAACAAAACAAAGATCAAAGTTACAAACTGAGAAATGCTGAGACTGATGTTTCCAAAAACTTGCTATTGAATAGTTCTTAAGGACGTATGTAACATTTATTATTCCCTATGAGTTCTGTATAAGGAAAAGTTCTGCAAACATGTTAGAAATTCTTATTTTAAGACATACAGACTTCATACACCTCTTGATAACAAAACAATAGGAATAAGATAATAATTTTTTATCCTTTATTACTTCTCTGCTTTAGTGGAGTGCTCCCACTGTGATCCACACAAGACATTTCACAAGACATTTATCTACAAGAGAAAGGAACAGAAAGAAACTCAGGCAGAGTGATTAAACCTGATGTCTCCTTTCTACAGACACGTGCACAGGCTTAATCAATCTGACGCCAGCAGTCTCCACTTTCACATTGCCTGCTGGCTTCATGCCTGACAGATTCCACCTACTGTACATCTTTGTAGGCAGAATAAAGATGTGAGATAAAGAAAGCAAAGTGACCCAGCAGAGCAGTCTGCATAAATTACATCCCACTAGTCTAAGCTGTGTGAGGCTCTGATCCCCACAACTACTGCTGTCTCAGCCACCCTGCAGTGCAAATAGAGTGTTTATGAAGAGTATATGTTTGCTATCAAAAACCAAAGCTTGCAAAAATTTAGGCTTATTCCATTTTTTTCCCAAACTGTGAATGGTAATGCTTTCAACATTAAAGAGTCTGCCTCCTTTAAGTGTTGAGTTGTCCATCTACACATACTACATTAGTCAAATAGGAAACATATTGTGGTAATGGAGGTTCTTATGAAAATTTACCAATTCATCTTAGACACACTGACATAAGAGGATTTTTTTTAAGCAACACCTATTAGGTTTGCTATATGAAAGCAATGACTGTTTCAGACCAGAATTTTCCTAAGGGGCAAAAGCCAAACAAAACCCTGTAACTAAATCTCTACCATTCGCTCTCCCCAGAGAAAAACGCCAATGTTGCAATTTGAAATTCAGTAAGAAAAACAGTTAGCATAAGAAATTGCTCTCAGCTTAATGTGTCCTTGCTGAGGTTAACATTGGGTTGTCCCTCAAATAGAAACATCCCTTGAGGATAAAATGCTAGGACAGCAAATATTATGTTTTAAGACAAGAAGAGGCAGACCTGCCAGCTATCTTAAACTGAAATCCAGGAAACAACCCCATTTCTTCCTCCTTCGTATTTGTGTACAAGGTACAGAGAAAGGCACTGAAGAAAATCCACGACTGTGGAAAACTTTAAATAGCCCAAATAGTATATTCTAGATCAAATGCAAAGACCTTCTAGTTTCAGATTTATAAACTAATAAGTTTACAATAATAAAATAATTCCAAGAGCAAGAATAAGAGATGAGTAAGAAAATTATAACTGTAAGAGAAATTCAAATTATGTATCTGAAATTAAAAAACATTGCTTTAGAATAATATAAACTGCAGAGGTATGTTTCATCAATTGCAATAAGTCTTGTTATCATCACCGTATTCTAATTGTATTGGGAAAAAACATATAGGCAACAATAGATCACAGACCAAGATATTATAAAGTCAGACATACTCCCAGTTGTGTGGACCAGCATCCCAGAATTCTAATTTGGTACAGTTATATGATAAAACTAATAATAAAACACTGAACGAGAAAAGATCTTTGCAAACAGATCTGTAATAAGTTGTATATAACTGCTGTAAGGCTGGAAATTTAGCTTTGATTTCATGGGAGGATATGGTTGTGTGAATGGCTTCTATTCTAGACTATAAAACATACGGAGTGTCCTTAATTCAGGAAAAGCAAGCTAAAAAAGGTCCTGAGAATTATAGACCTGCACAAACAATCCTGGTATTTTTATGCAACCAGATGGACAATCCTGTCCTAACAAAACCTTACAAATGTTAATTTGAATTCTGTCTGTCAGGCTGCAAAAAAATTTAAAAGGACAACATCAAAGTGGGCACTGTAGATCTGAAAAATAGACATCATGTCATCCATACCCCTGTGTTCTGCTGTCATGAGTAGGCAGTTAAGGGTTTCTTGTAAATACAAGTTTTCTTCCTGTAGTCATAGCAGAGAGAGGACAGACATCCCAGAAGGAGTACTACATGTAGAGGGCTATGGCTGAGATGTCTATCCACTGCCACAGACAACTCAAGCATTCTCTGAGACAAAATTATCAGTGGCTTTTTAAATGTGCCTTTTGAAATGGCAGTGTTTTTTTCTTATACTAAGAGAAATATACTTTCAAAACAATGCCATTCTAAATAAAATATTATCATCACTCATTAAATTTAAGTGATGTTCCAGGCATATCATTTCACCTAAAATATTTTGAATGCTAACGCTATATGTAAATAGGCAATATAGCTAGATATACGCATAGCACTTGGTCTGCCATGACATTTCCCAGATCTTTTTGCATATTTTGGACACTGAGCAAATAAAAAAAAAAAAAAAAAGAGAAAAGAAAAAAATTCATGTAGAAGGGAATCATGCTTTACCTTACCTCTTTTTCTTAAGTCTCAGTTGACAGCTGAGCGCTAAAATTTACAAACTCCTATTTCTGCCTGACCCTGCCATTGAGAAACAGTCCTGGATTTGAAACACTGGAATCTATTACCCATAAAAAAACTGTACTAATGGTATTGATCTAATTCAGAATTGCCATAACTGCATCAGGTGGGAAAGCACAAGCACAAAAAGCAAGAGAAAACCAAGTTTACACTGATGTTTTCAATAATTACATGAACAGAAAGCTAAATCTTGAACAACAAACAAAATAATTTCTGTTTGAAGAATGATGCTGCCGTCTTGTTTACAGAAAGTGGCTTGCTGCCGCTTTCTTCTTACTCAAGAAACTAATTATGTGTAAGGGGGAAGAGAGATTATTTTCTTAATAGTCAGGAACCAGGAAGTCACCATTGATGGGGCTGCCTAGAAGTAATCACTACACTCCTGTTTTCTATAAGTTTATTTCTGCAGGAACACCCACTTCACAGACCTCCTGCCCTTTGCACCTGAGACACCCTTTTACCCACTATTCTTTTAAGTGGTCAACTATTTTTGTAATGGGCTCAAAAGATAGAACAAAAAAGGCATAGCCCCTCCTCTGGATTGCTCCAACCCTTTCTCTGTGGAATCAAGGCAGTTTCACTCAGATCTACATCACCCCACAGCAGCCAGGGTTTACGTCTGGCATGTCTGAAGCTTCCTTGGGTATGAAAATCCTTCTTTAAAAAGAATGGAAAAAAAAAACAGGAGGGAGAAAGAAAGCTCACTGAGCAGTAGAAACTACCTAAGTAAAACAGGCTCAAGGCAGAGGCATGCGATTTAATTGGGGATGTATTTAGGCTAACAGGAAATGCCACTGATAAGAAGTTAAGGACTAAATGGACAATGTCTTCTACGGGATTTCAAATTATTTGACGGGCCTGTAAAGCAGAAGTCCTGTAACAGTCTGTGCTGCAACCAGAGTTAATTATGGATTTATAGATGTGGAGAAAAGGCTTAATAGTTATCTGTAATAAGCCTAAATCAGAGGAACAATCTGAGGTCAGAGAAGTTATTAATCTGCCACAAAGAACTTGTAGCAAATCCAGGAAAATGGGGGAAGAGGGGGAAGAAAATCCAAACCCACTCATCCTTCCTTCCCAACCTGAAGTAATACTGCCTCCATCATCCTCACATCCTGATTACATGCAAAAATCCAGGCTTTCCCTTTTCATAGTATCTATTAAATTTACTTCACCTTTTCCATTCAAAATACTTTGTTACCATGACACAAAGTTACAAATAGTTGAAAACACAACTGGTTTCTGGAACACAGGACTTTTTCAGGATATCACCTTGTTCTTAAGATAGAGATGGTCTTCCTCATACAGAATAAAAAAGGCTCCTTGGAGGCCAAAAGCAACTCTTCTCACTCATGCAAGCAGTCAGTATGCTACCTGGCTGAGCTTCTGCTGCTTTGCCAGAGGAAGAAGGTTACTGTTAAAGAGAGCTCCAGCTGCGCTAGAAAAGCTCTGCAGGTAAAGGACTGAATGACAGTTTTCTATGTTGGTACAAACACAAGGTATCCATGAATGAACAAATTATTTGCCCTTGGGCTCTCAGCTTAATTTGCTATACATATGTTAAATTGAATTTAAAAATCTTGCCTTTCCAAAAAGTTACTTTGCTGCATTTTCAAAGATGTAGTTTGATCAGCTGACTTTGATTTCATCAGAGGCCTACATTATATGCACATTGTCCCTGCCAAGCCTTCATGAAAAATAACGTATTTAAGTGCCTGTTCTGAAAGAGGAAAAAAAAAAATCAATCTTCCTGGCTTCAAATGTTTGATACTCTGCACATTCTGAAGTATGTGCGCACTTGCACACTGAGGGTTTTTAGATTCAAGAAGCACTCACAGATTTCATGCAAAGGGTTGATAATACGCAGGTCCTGATCTGGAACCACATGGCCCTTGTTGCATACAAACCCAACCACAGGAACTGAAGCTTGGGCCACAGGCTTGCCTGAGAGCACCAAGAGGTTTTCTGAGACACGGTGATGTGCAAGCCACGTGTGACTGCGCAGTTCCTTCCTTTGGTAGAAGCTGCACTTTATGAAGCCTACATGGATGAAAACTTTTGTCCATAAACTTTAAACAGAGAAGTGATGGGTAGTTATCAAGGGAGAAAGCTAAACAAAAAAAGTAACAAAATTTCTGTGTTGTTTTACCTGATTTGTGGGTTTGGACAACCCCACATTGTTGACCAGCACGAGTACGTGCAGAAAATATCTTCAGTGGTACAGAAGTAAAAAACCCAAATTATATTAGATTCTTTTTTTGATGTACAGTATTATTTCAGTTTCCAGATCTCGCTACTTTATTGCATGTCTGGTTTCTTCTTAAAACTCCAGTCCTTCAGACCATATAACTGCTTTCATAAAATACGGGAAAAGGCTGAAGATAAATAATATATGAGCTAGCGAAGCACATGCCACACAGAGAGGATGACCACAGATACTAGTTAATTCTGTGTAGCCCCTCAGCTATTAGGGTGCAAGTCAGCTCTGATCCAGACACTCTTGGACCAATGTAATGCTGAACAGGACTGCACAATCCTGGCAGTGTGGTAGGGCTCACAGGCTGGGCTCAACTCTGTTCTTGTAACCCAGTGTATTTCATGCAGAAATTGTCCTACTTTCTACCACTATTTACAGTGATGAGTGCTCAAGACCATATTGTGATTTTGGTAGAATAATGACAATGCAGAATTCTGAAGTGACAAGGCTTAGGTGACCTCTGAACACCCATGAAATACTAGGGCCAAATTCTTACTCTTGCCTAAACAAGAAGAAACTGGAGGACACAGGCCTCTGTGCCATGCTGAGCTTAGGGCTGTTTATGTTGAGGATAAGTACTGCCCTGCCATGAACTTCACCTGCATGTCCACCACTACAGGGAAAACTTAAGTGTAATCACTGTGACTCATTTGATCTTTTTGGTCTGTTTTGCATCTGTCCACAAGGGCTTTAATTATCACCAACTGGAAGAACTGGTTTGGTTAGAAAGCCCAGAGGAACAGAATGTAAAGTTCTCCTTTGCAGATCCCTACTAATTGTTCTTTAGAGTTTTTTTTCCCAAAGGGAAAAGGGGGGGTCCTCTCTTTCCCTTTTAGTGAAGGCCATAATTTCAATTTGAGTTATGAGTGGGATAAAATATATCCTTAAATAGCAGGTGGGTAAAAATAACTGAAAAGCCTTGTTTTATGGATCAAAAGTTTCAGAGCAGTGAGACAGCGAGAATATGTGCGTCCATTAGAAACACGTGTGCTGAATATTAGACAAAATACTTTTAGTTCCAATATCACTAGACACTTGAAATCAACTCTTCATATTAAGGTCATTAAGCTAAATGAGGATGCTTACTAAAGACATCATTCTGAACATGAAAGAGTATTTTTTGTAACCTATAAGCCTAAGTTTTCCTGTGCCTAGCTATTTTTATAATGAGGGAAAAATTCTTTTCATTTCAGGAAATATCTAGGCCTATATAAAGTCTTCATCCAAGACTCATATTAAATGTTGATTTTGTTTGTCACTAGAAATTATTCCAAGGTTTGTACAAATCATTTTATAAACCTTGTATTTCTCATTATTGATAGCATTTAAAACAATCAATTTAAGACTTTTCATGGTTTTTGTGAAAGATATGGTAAGAATGAATAACAGAAATATCTGCTGCAACCTCTGATTCAGAAAAATCAATGCCAAATTGTGGGTGTATTCTGTTGCATATTGGACAGTGACACTTCTTTTGTTTTTTGGATGAAAGAGGTGCCAGCTGGACTACAAAGGCCCTCAATACATTTGCAAAGATGTCTGGATTTTTCAGTGCCAGGATCCAACACCTGATTTTTACCATGCTTAACACAAGTATATAAAATGCTGCTACTGTTTACTGGATCTGTATTTCAAAACACACCTGAATACTTCCAGCGTCTGTATGCACTTCTAACACTCAACTGCAGGAATGGAACAAGCCAAACTCAAAAGAAGGATGTTTCAGCCAAAAAAATCTGTCTTACTTCCTGAAGCAATTACCATTTCCCTCATGATTTTGCAGTCAAGTAACGGTCAGGCTTAGCTTTACTTAGCTTATGATACCTGGTAAGCCACAGCCAACGGCACAGTGGTAATGTTAGATAAGGAAATTCTTTTCCTCTCTTCATAGAGTTTTTTTGGTGCAATGACTTCCTTTCCTTTAATCTATCAATGGCTCCGTAAGAAAACAGCAAGGAAAAGCAACAAAAAGTGTTTTAAGCTGAGTTAGAATGGAAACTCTTAACCTCTAGCACACTGCTCTGTACCAACAACAACCAGGCTTGTAATAAACGCACAGTATCACCAACAGTAAGAGACAGTAACTACTCTTATGGTAAACCAGAAATGCTAAGGAGTAACACATATGAAAATGAGAATAAACATTACAGATGAATTTATAGAGCTTATTTGCCTCTGTGTTACCATACGCAGTTCTCTCATTTATTTAAGAAATAGTCAGACTACAGCTGGTGAGTCAAATCTCTGACCTCACTTAAACCTTCAAGCTAATCTTGTGATTATGGTATTCCCTTATGACTGTTCTAATTTGTGAGTTATGAAATTATGATTTTGCTATTTTAAGCTCTCCTTTCAATGCATATATTTGGTTTAACTGTAATATATAAACACTTGTTCAAATTTAGGAAATCTCTTTGCAATTATAAGCAAGCAGATTACTTCTTGCTGAAATATATTTTAATTAAAAAGAGAATTACCAATAATTCACCTCATCATGAACACAAAATGATTGTAATAAAAACTGGCACACAGCTAGAATATTTATTATGAGACTGCCTGGTATTTACCATTATAATATTTTATTTCCTTGCAACTTTGCAAAACTTATACAATAGTTTCTGAGAATTTCAGGAGAAAATAAGCATTTATGTCCACATAACAAACAAAAGTACTAAAAAAAATCCCCCTATCCAATCAGTAACAGTGTCAGTCAAAAGATCTAATAGTACTCTGCTTTAAAGCAAAAAGCTAATGCTTAACAGAAGCTTCACACTTCTGTCAGCAATGTGCTATTTGCTGTTCCCAAGGAATCACCCAAATCAGATCCAACAGTAAGTCTCTGAAAAGCCCAAGTTTACAGTTGCTCAGCAGAGATTTCTTAAAGTTCAACAGCTTAATGATCTACTGATCCTGGTTTTACCAAGCAGACATTATTTCTAAAGAGCCTTTACATGACGCCTATACAGACACAGGACATGCTCAGGCTGAGCACTGCAGGTGGATATGGAAGTTTCTTTGCAATTGCTTCTTACAGTTAATTGTAAGGGTTACAATATTGGGAATCAGCTAAAAGAGCACAGAATGATCTGCAAGTGCTGTTAGAAGACCCAGCCTTTACTCACGGCAAACTATACAATAGCTAACATGGAAGAATACAGGTGCAGTAACACAATTATTTGAACATGTTGCAGCCTGAGACAGAAATATGTGTTAATTGATATTCCATACCCAAATGCTTTTACATTTTATAAAATTACTTAAGTATTTCAAGTGCTTCTGTGATATGTCTTAGGGGCATATCTGGATCTTAGAAACACCTTTCAAAAGGCATCATTATTCAGTGTTCCACAGTAGAAATTATAAATTTTAATACCTACAACAATGAGCTCACAAACAAAACCCACTTCCTACATTTGAGCAGGCAACTGAAGCACACAGATCATGCAAAAGAATCTTCATCCAGCATGAGATCAGAAAAACAGCATCAGTTGCAAATGGAGAATCCATAAGTAACTTAAGAAGAATGTCCTAACCCACAAAAAACTTATCCTTTATGGCACACAATGCTGTTTTGGGTTTATCCGATACAGAATAAGGATGTATATAGATACAGCAACAGACACACAGGTATACAAAAAACATTACAGAAACATGCTGAGAGTCTATAAAGCCCCAGTTATTTGCTATTGCTTGTACTCTTTCTCTCACAAACCTTTCACTAATGCAGTTTAGCCACACACACAATCACACAGCTCAAGCACATCAGTTTTCTAAATACACAACCTTTCCCTGCAACATATCACAGAAAATAACCCAAATATGAACTATCTACTGATGGCCCAGGTAGCGCACTCAATACAACACAACAATGCATCTATTACATTACCATTAATAATAATAATCTAATTTGTTTTGTAGATAGAAATATGTATTTTAACTTTCCTATATAATCTCATAAACAAGCAAATTTCCCTTAAATTATTCATATTTAGCAGCCACGTTGCTGAAGATCCTAAGAGTTCCACACTTTGAGCTCTCCAATAAAAAAACCCCCAAACACCAAAAACCAAATCCCAACAAAAATGCCCACTGGAGAAACTAACTACATTTTATTCTGAAATACGAATGCAGTTCTGAAATTAAAACCAGAGTTTACTTTATGTGGCACGGAGAAAAAATGGTGCTTATTAGTAGTTTGGTCACTTGTTTTGATGTTACCAGCATATCCCCAGGAAATGAATAATTAAGACTAGGACACTCAGAGAGGCTTGGATCATTTCCAAAAGTATCTGTACTTCAAAAAAGTCTGGAGCCTTTTAGATATCTAAAATGATCATTATTATATTCTTCTTTTCCTCCTAGGTAATTGACCTTAAGAGTCTAACAAAATGCTTACAGTTGCTTAATTAGTCTCAGATTTTAGAAAAAGAGCTCGGTCAGTATTTATGCATTTTAATGGTAAGCTGAACCTTTTAAGAGCACCTCCAACGTGGTGTAATTTGTCAGCTGCAGCATGACAGACGTGACAATTAGGCCAATACTACAACAGACTCAATGGTATCAATATCTAATTTTAAAATTCTTGTCTAAATACATAAATTTAATGAAAATGTCAAAGCCATTTATTTATTCATTACCAATGATTCAGAATTGCAGCTTTAAGACATTCATGTCAAAAGAGTGTGTATTGCTTCCCACAGAAATTCAAACAGATTTTTTTTTTCTCTAGGTACACAACATGGGCACAAAATACTTTCAACAGTTACCTTTATACAAATAGTTTTGGCCATACAGTTCAAATGAATTTATCGAGGCCATTAGGAGCCACCTCATATTACTGATCATTTCAGAGTGATAGAGAAATCTTACGCATTTAAGAATCTTAAAGGCTCAATAGCTCAGTCTTTCACAATTCAGTATTTTGTCAATTATTTCATACAGTCTTAATGCATTTGGTGATACCATGCTATTAATGAAAAATCATTTAAGCCTGTTGAACTGCAAATTCATTTTCTTCCTGATGGGGGTCCCAAATCCATACCCTTTTTGTATTTTTTCTCTTTTTATCAGAGAGTGTCCAGCCATACAACTCCTAATGCATCTAGTTTTCATAGACTGCAGATTTCCTAGGGAGTGGAATGTGAAGTATTTGGAGGTTCCTTGCCCCTACAAGAATGATAAGAATCTCCAGTTTCCGTGCTGGAAAGCAGTGAGTTTTCAGAAAGAAAGTATGATGTAAACAATGTGTTAGTGCTAGGAGTCTGTTCCACTATTATGTACAAGGATGCACCTTCTGTTTGTCATAGAATCACAGAATGGTTTGGGTTAGAAGGGACCTTAACGATCATCTAGTTCCAACCCCCTGTGCCAAAGCTGTGGTTCCAGCATTGCAGTAGAGCAAATCCTCTAGATTAAGCAACATATACCTGCTGTGCAGCCAAAACCATGGCAAGCAGCCCCACAGATCTGCAATACTCAGAATCACCCTGAATTCTGAAAGAGAGGACATCTCTGGTGGTTTCCCATTCCTGCCTCCCATTCAAATTACACCAAATTGCTCAGGGTCTTCTTTACTTGAGATATGAATATCTCTGGGGATGGAGATTAAGATTACACATCTTCTTTGGGTATCTGCCCCAGGGCTTAATCACCCTCAGTGTGAAGAGCTTTTTCCTTATGAATATTTGGAAATTCCCTTGACTGCATGTTGTGTCCCCTGTCTTGGTTTTACTGGTGTGCACCTCCAAGAAGTAGCTAGTTCTACGTGCACAATGATTTCTCTTAGTGTCTAGAACTGCCAGTCAACAGTAAAAATGGCTATTTTGTATCTAATGCTGTTTAAGTTGCTACCAAGACAGTCAATACATGTATGCTATAAAATGTAGAATTCAGTGATATTTTCACTATAGTCATGAAACATAGATGCTGCAACCCATGAGGTTACTCTGATATCACTATGTACAGACAGTAGTAGTGACCAGTGGACTGAAAGCTTATTCTCTTTAAATCAAGCTTCTCAAAAGGTATTTTTTTTTAATAAAACAATCCTGTGAAATTAGCTCAGTAAAAAACTAACCCTGCTTAAATATAACTTCCTTTGACACAGGAGTATGTGAAGGTCACATAGAGATCTCTCTTTCTAAACGTGTATTTGCTCAAGGGCTGTGATGAGTAAGATATAGGAGTTTCCATAGTAGTTGAAGAATGACATAACACTTTATTATAAACATCAACTGTGTAGACAGACAAAGCAATGTGGCTTTTGCATGCCTCTGAAAAGGAACAGCCAGTGTACCAGTCAGAATATAAAACTAAAACCTTATTCAGAGTAAGGGATGCCAGACCCACTGTCAGCTTCACTTTAGCTGATCTTCAGTCCCTTTCATTAATGTTTGCTTTTATTTTTTTAGGATATATAAGCCTTTAGTAAGATGTCCTTCAGCTTTTTCATTTCAGATATATTTCTTCATTCCATCCGTGTCCTGTTGTGTATATGCAGTAATGAGGGGTCATGAGTGCACTATAAAACAGAACCCTCAGGTCAGGAAGCCTTGAACAAAGGCAAATATTGCTAAAGGCAACATACACTTAACTGCTAAGTGAGGGGAGCTAGAAAAACACCACATTGTCCTAATCAGAATATTTTTGTCTCCAACAGCTGGAACTTTTCGGCTGAACTATTACTGGAAGAGAGTGGTGAAGTAATGTTTTTATCAATTCACATGGATAGCAACTCTTACAAGCCATGATTAGGCTGTTGCAGTGTAGGTGTGCTGGCAAGAAGATTAGTGGAAGCAGCTAATACGGTATTTGGAAAAGACACATGCCTGTGAACAGCTGTTTGAGTCAGACATTTCAGTCTCTTTAGTTAGTCTATACCAGATTTGCTTCTTTTATTGTTTGTTTGTTTTTAATAAACAGTGTTTTCTGTCGATGTTAAAAAAATCAAAGTGATAATAAAATGTGATAGTTAATTTGATTAAGCAATAGTTGGGTATGATGAACAGTTAAAGCACAGTTCATCTTCAGGAATGCTCAGTTACCCTAGAAGCAAAAAAAGAAAAGAACATTGTATTCTTTCTGATTCTATCCAAACAAGTTTCCTGGGGAATCAAGCTATCTTGCTGTCTCCTGCAACAGATGTAATTTTCTTCGGATTTCAGATTAATATTTAGTTTTGGACACCAGCTGTTTTCCAGAGGATTATACATCAGGCACCAAATCAGAAGTAACAAAAATAAATACACCATTTATATACAGTAATTGTCATCTTTGAAACACTGCAGCCGCAGCATATCCTAATCTAAAAGCACACAAAGCAGGCAAGATTGTAGTCTCCTTATCTGCAGTGCTAACAGGGATCATGCATATACATTCTTGTTACTTCATAAAGGTTCAAAAGCCATTTTGCACATTTCCATCATCATTCTCAGATTTATAAGTCTAAGTCCCTACTCCTAAAGCCGTGTTGAAGATCCATTTTTGACTAGCTAATCTTAAAAAGAAATCCATTACTACAAGTGGATTCTTCTTCAAATATGCAATTATGTGACCCTCCCTAAGATGAACTTGGCAGTGAAAATCAGCTTATTCAACCTCATTGTTCATGACTGAACACCTTTCTAAAGTCAGCTGGGAACTCTCAGCACCATAAAAAGTTAGAAGACCAGCTAAAATACAACAATATGGCTATCATAATTCATGACTCAAGTAAGCATCTTTCTAAAGTCATTCTACTCAGATGTCAAGATAACAAGTATTTAGCTGTGGTTAAAGTACTATACTAAATTACTGCTTTGCACTGTAGCTGAAATTTGTTTTGACATTTTGAGAAAGATCACATTGTTACATAGAAAACTATTTTATGATCCACTTAAGGATTTAAGACAGTCTAAAATTTTTGTCCTATCACAGTCACAGATCAAATATCAAAACCACATAGACAATATGTAGGAAAAGGCTAGCCGTTTAATCAGGTTATGTTCTAAGATTGACATTAGGATGGATGCACACTGTAATTTCAACATGACCTTTTCCAAAGGAGTTCATGACTCTGAACTCACTGAGAATCCACAGTGAGGTCAGAGCAGAAGGGAAACAGCATCAAAGTCCACTTGCTTCATTCAGCAATGCAAAATGTAGTTTACTGGAAGCATTCAGAATTTTAGCAGGACAATCCTGAGAGCCCTTATAAAAGACAAGTCTGAACTACTGGCCCTTGAGGCCTCTCAGCACCATAACAAGTTAGAAGACCAGCTAAAATAGAGTGATACAGCAATCATAATTCAAGACTGAATCACAAAAAGTAAAAGTTAGACTACCTTCATATAACCTTGTGTAGGAGATTAATTTAAGTAGCATGGCAACCAGGATTTAGGCGCTCAGCCCCAGCAAGATATTTCAAAGAAATGTTCAAAACAGTCGAGACATTTCATCACCTTTGACAGAGTATGCAGTCATTTGCCACAGGGACTCAGTTTAGCAGCTCACTCAATACTGAATGGGATATTCTTGAACTGATTACTGTGGTTTTCTGTATGACAAACACCTTCAAACAACGGCTCAATTCTCACGTGTTGTTAAAATGACATAAAGCCACTTTATTCTTGTAGAAGAGCTGATGCCAGTATTTGAGCAAGTTTGAAGGTGACCATTATCACTACTTGACCAGCTAGTTTTACCAGTCATGAAATCTTTGTCTCCCTGACAGTTCCCCCCAATATGCAGCACAGATCAGTGCTTAGATGCATGTGAAATGGACCACAGTCTATTCAATGGAGCCACCGTAGCTCATTCATTACAGAGATATGATCCACCAGTGACCAAGCCCTGAAGGGAAAGACCTGGATTTTGTCAAGTATTATCCATCCACCTTAGAAGCAAAGATTTTGTCACAGAAGGACACAAAATCATGTCCAGCAGAGATGCTGAATTCTTATGGATTCACCATATCTTAAGCATTGATGTATTATGTAAGCACCAAGTGGATGGAAGTTACCTCCATTGTCTCTTTGGAGCTACTTATATAAGAGCTGTGGGATGGGATACTGATCTAACCGGCCCAGATCCAGCAGTGACTTAGTAACAGCCATGTCCACTGTCATTGCAAATATCAAGCTCACCTCTTTATTTTACTTCTGGTGTACAAAGATTTGTTTATGCCTACTCATGTTTACAGAAATAAATGAGACCTTAAGCATAAAAAGCACAGACAAAAAAAACCCCAAACATCTGCTGTTCTATTTTTTTAAACCTTTAACTACAAACAAATATCAGAAAGTTTGTTGTGTTTTTGTGATTATCCTGAGAAGCAGTGTCTATGTTCCAGTATGTTTTCCCAAGCATCTGTATTGTAAAGATGTTTCCTTTAAATACACACACACGGAGATCAGAAGGGCTGCTGCAGCATTCCCATGGGAAAGTTTAAACTTGTGAAACAAATGTTTTCATTGGCTGTGCTAAATTGCAGTTGATTTTTTTTTAACCAAGTACAATTTAGAACCCACATTATTACTGTTATTTTGTCAAAAATACGTGAATTCAGGAAAGTAGAAGTGGAATTGGTCCTAAGGGTTTGTAGTTAATGGCTGAGGGACATACAGCAGCATTGTTATTTGTTCACAGATGGATAGCTAGAGCACTTACTCTAAATGTGAGCAGTGGTTAAAGGTTTAAACAAACAACTTCTAGAAGTAATTGACTGTTCAATCGCTTTTACTTCTGGATAATATCAACTCTCTCATTTCCAATATTTCTGCCTGTCTTCACAGACCCTGCTGGTACCAGATTTGCTCTTCTTAGAAGCCCTGAGATACTTGCATCCATTACCATTAGTCAGCTTTACCATTTTTTATGGCTTTTACAGTAACCTATATTATATTATTATCTTTATTTTGTACACAATCATGTAAATACCAGTGTTTATTCATGCTTTTCATAGAAAGAAAACAATATGATGCTTGGAAAGCTAACCCAATTTTTATCAATGGGTCCTAAGGAAATAGTAGTGATCATACACACTGCATAATTTTACATCTTAGGATGTCTGAGATGGACTTTTAAAAGCAGTTTGACAGAGGAGTAATCACAATTCTAATAAACTTAATAAAAGTAAGAGACAAAGAAGATTAAAAAAAAAATAAAAAAAATAGCCCCCATTCATGGTGCCCCATGAACAGGAAAAACTGCAATATAAGCTCCCTTTTTACTAGACACTGGAGAATCCAGGCACACAAGAGGCTTGGTAAATATCCCAGCTGTGGGAAAAACTTCAATTGGAACTTAGATTTTACGGGACATCAGAGAATCCAACCATGAAATTCACATCCATATGAACCCAGGCTTCATTAGTTTCACTACTCACAGACAATGTTAGTAAATTGAGATTTATAAGAGATTTAATTATATTTTATTTCCACTCGTGTGTACATGCAGATGTCAATAAATACAATCAGCACGCACACAGCCTGCAGGAGATACTGTCTGTTTGCAAGAACAAAGCATTACAAATTAGGAAACTCTGGCACTCTTCCTGATGTTTTCACTAGGCTTCAATCAAACATTCCCATGGGTCAGGCTTCCTTTATCCATATATGTTTATGTTTATACAGTGCTTTATGATTCCCAGCTAAAAGGTGCTCTATGAAAGAGAGGAAGTTTTGAAGTCCTGCTAATATGACATTGCTCATTTTTTTACCAAACACCTGACTCTCAGATGCCTGAATGACAACACTCACTGCTATTTCCACAGTAACTTCACTTCTTCAGCTACAGAAGACCCCTCTCAAATAAACAGTAACAAAAAATCAAGCAAACCCCAAAACAACAATAACAAAAGCTTTTTCCTACTCAAGTCTTCTCTTCTCAGGTTTCTCCCTTGGTTAACCTCTATGACAGATTATTTGAATTCCAAGATCCTTCCTATCCAGCTTTGTCCACCACTGCTTCATAGCCACTAACAGCAGGTGCATTAACCTCCACTAGTTCACATCCTTCAAGCCCAGCATCCCTCTATCCTGCAGCCCTTCCCAGTGCCTCAAGGCCCTGCTCTACCCAAACCTTGCACTTCTTGACTCCCTGTTTGACCTCTCCCAGCCTGGAGAGCCCTTTTGTTTCCCTTATTATCACCCAGTTTCTTTCCTTCCCCTCCTTTTTTCTCCTCCTGTCTCAGCTGACCCTGCTATATTTGAGAAGCCAGTCCAACACACCAGAAGAGCCACTATTACTAGATAGGGATAGGATGAAGCTTCTCTGGTCACAATTTTCATTCTCAACAGCCACAATATCTCTATAACGGCATGCAGCAGCCTCACAGTAGACACTGGTGTAATTTCTGCATTTGAGGAGGCATTCAGTTCCTGACGGTCACCAGGGGAGTTGGCCTTGTACACGGCCAGATAATAGAAGCTGAAGATTTGTGCATACGGACTGGTGGGCAGCCAGAGGCCCCCCTCCTAAATGAAAAGGTAGCTTTTGAATTGGCATACTCTGAGAAAACAGCAGTTTAAATGAGTTTAGATACCAGCATCTTGTTTAACTAGGACTACTGCCTTTGCTAGCATGGCCAAAAACACTGGTTAGAAATTTTAAGAGATACCTAGTGGGCCCAAAGCCACACCAAGCCTAAAATTTGTACTTCTGGAATACTTCTTTCCAGCAATAGCTGAAATACATGGAAGGTGCCAACTTTCCTGACCCTGCAACTCTCTCCTTTATGAAAGTAAAAAAAGATGTACATGAAATTATTTCTCACACATCCCAAAAAAATCTGTAGGCTGCAGATGCATTTGTTAGAAGCCTCTGGTCTTTTTTCCTTCTAGATATATGAAAGAATTGATTTATCAAACTGTGGAGCTTCCCATTTTGGTTTCCAGATGAGAAAGGACTCATTTTATTTGGCATATTTTCAGTTGACCATGCTATGCCCAGCTAGAAAGGTTTTTGGAGGCAAATCTATTACTTACGCTAAAAGGCAAAGGTCACAGTGAATGCACCAGAAGAGTATTATTATTTGAAGGATACATGATGTGGCCTCTACGTTACCTAGTCAGTAAAATTATATTTTAAAGGACACAGGAGTCAGGTTGCAAAAGAAAGCAAATATTGGTTTCAGTGTTTTGACTTAAACCAGCAATTTCTTTTCAACAATGCCCTCCAAACCACAGCAGCTAAATTGAGTCATACTGGTGCCACTGTCCTTGGTTCCATCTGAGACAATTATACCTTACAAAAAATCCTTTCAAACAAAAGAAAGAATGCAAATGTTGGTGCACTGAACTAGAAGATTAAAGGAAAATAAGAAAATTAGAAGGGCAAATAGATCACTCTATTTTCAAATTGAATCTGTTACATGGAATTCATAACTTCCTTACGAAATGCATCCTGGATCTAAAACAAAAGCTTAACTCCTTTGTCAAGGGTTTATAAATTTTTCTTTTAAAAAGAGATTATCCCCAGATTCTTAACAGTATTGCTATAATTCAGGTCTTCCAAGGCCTACCTTATTTTAATGATCAAATGAGTAATTGCAATGCAAGCAAAGTTTACTTCAAAAACTGAAGTCAATGCAACTGGAAAAAATAACTTCTACGGTCCTTGGTGAGGGCAATTTATCAAAATGTCCTTTTTTCATCAAAGTAGTTACTGGGAAGAGCTCACTGTAAGAAAGAAAGTCTTTGGAGTTTGAAATAACATATGGACTTGATTTCAGTTTTTGGGTCTTGGAACCACCACACAGATGGGTAAAAACAGAAATAAGGGGGTCACATTCATTTTTAGTTAGTAACAAATTTAATTCTCCTTTTTCTTTTCTCCTATCCTGAAAAACTTGGTGACAACATGAACACAACCAAAGCATGTGCATAAACTCAGAGACATTAATGTTCTATGAATGTAGATTGGCGTCACATGGGATTTAGCTATCCACATCTGTTAGATCCAGTGTCTGCTCACTGTGTTGCGAGGCTGTTACCAACACCCCTGTTTCAAATGAGGGACTGCCCTTCACTGGCTCATGCTTTTAGACAGCATGGTTCATGTTGCTTCATTGACAAGAAGAGATTTTCCTAAAAGTCAAATAATGACGGACTTCGGGGTGAAAGGGATGATTCCGTATTCACTTTAAAAAAATACAGAATTTTAGGGTTTAGGTAATGCTTGACAGCAGAAATAAGAATTTTGGGGGAGGTTTTTGCTGTGAGGTACTTGCAAAATGAACATTTAAAATTGTATCTTTTGTTGCACTACTTAATACATGCAATGCTTTGAAATTTTACATAATGAAGACTTACTATTAAAGAAGGAAATAATTTTTAAATGCTTGGATCTTGCAACTTGTATGACCACCACAAGAACAAATCATCCAGGTCAAAGAATAGAAGGAAAAGAGTTCAGTAAACATTGTTCTCAAACAGAAGGGCAATTATCAAAAGCTATTAAATTAACAATATTATGACAGTATCATTTTTAAACAGACTGGCAAAAGGTTAAGTTACAAGACAAACCTTTGTTCTTGCCATTTCATTTTTTTTTTTCTCTCATTCTTTGGTTAAAGCTGTAGTCAAAATTATTCTCTGGAGTATCTCCAGGTAAGGCAAAGGAACTACAGCAGGGTGCATATTTAAGTTTTTGGCAAATGATCCTCTCAAATGTCATAATGTGACAACAGGAATTACACAAAGGTAGATCATTTTATGGCTGGAAAGCCTTTCTCTACCAGTCTTTCCAGCCCCAGTAAGGATACTGGCCCAATTAAAATGCAATGCAGTTTAAGACTATAAAAGTGTAACAATATATTAAAGGCCACACAGACAACTTTTACTATAAGGGCAGAAAATTACACTAGAGCCAGATGAAAATAACTCTGTTTAAAAAAAAATAAAAGATAAATTTCAAAATTGTTTTCTTAAAGGATCTGCCGAGGCAGCTGTCCAAAAGGAATAAATTCTACATCTCAAGAATCACTGAAGCAAAGGTTTTACACTGCCAATCAAAGCTGTGATACTCAAACCCTTTTAAAATTAATGCCATCTCAAAACTAAAAAAACAGGTCTTGGATATCTTAAAACATCTCTTTGTGCTAAAGACTCTTTTCTTAAAAGTCAATTTAAAAATCAAATCAGTAGCATTTTTTCATGGAGCCAACATAAGAAGGCAGAGGGGTAATTTGATCACAGCTATTCAACCCACTGAGGTAGTGATGCATTCTCAGCTTTACTCCAGCACAGTGATGGAGCCGAGCTGCAAGCCTAAGAAAGAAAGAATTACAATAAGGGAGCCTTGTGGTCAACAGGGCATATGTACTGCCTTTGAGAGGTCATCCCAGGATACACTTGGGTGAAGTCTGTGCAAACTGCACAGCTGAAAGAGGGATTTCTGCAACGCTGACACACGTTTTTCCATGGGAAGGGCATGGTCAAGGATAACACCATGTTTCTTAAGTTAGCTCACTGCTTCTCAGCATAGCCCTTTCAAAAAGTGTGAAGAGGCAGGAAGAAAAAAAACAGCCAAGTAACTTCTATTTCCCTTCCTCTGTACTTCCAAACCCCACCTCTCTCTTGCATGGTTCCGTGCCATTCCACTATCATCATAACACCAGTTTATAATTTACACCAAACAAGAAGCCAGGAAATAGGCTTAGTGGCACGTCCACTTTGTCTGCTGTTCTACAGGCACCACTGATGGAAGCTCATAATTAACAGGAAGTGTTTCAGTGTTATGACTATGACAGAAAAAGCAAGGGTTTACCTAAAGAAACATTGGCAAAGCCACTATTAACATAGCACATAGTCGCTTAATGAGGTAATATCTACACTTTTGTAGCACTTTTCTGTTTGCCCTGAGTCTGACCAGCAGCCACCAGAGAAGAAAACAAAAAGTCCATGACACAACAGCTAATAACATACAAAACCCAACTGTTTGTGTTGGTCTTTTATTGACAAAGGTTACATTGCAGCTGACTTCCACTACAGAAGTTATAACAACAAACCAAACATAACCTAGACAAGGGCTGAATGGATGTTATGACAGAGTAATGGAACTGAATAATGACTTTAACAGTTCATCAAAATTATTCTTTCTGGCAGTGGTAATATATCTGCCCAAATCCAGGCTAATGTTATGATTTTGTATTGTTGGCTATTCATGAATTGCCTATCATTACCGTGAGAACAAAAGCCACAGTCTTTTCAATGTAATGGGTAAGCACCCTGTCCACTGATAGCTCTTTGTATAAAACTGATAATTGATGTGTTGAAATGTTCCCAAAGCCCTTCATTATATTTTTCTGCTCAGGGCCAACAGATAATCAGAGGAGAATTCTAGCAAAACCCCAGAAGTCTGCTGGGGCAGCAAGTGCTAATGTAATCTTTTACCACAATGTATAAATCCCCTCCACCCCCCAAAGTTCCTCTGGTAAGCATATGCAGTAAAAGGAGCACGTAAAGTCTTTTTTCACACAACTCTTCTGTTGCCTTAGAGTAATTAATTGAATAAGAGGTTCCAGAGCTTTAGCTAACGAAAATCTGTACCCTACATTTGCTTTGGCAGTTGGACACAAATATTATATTACTAAAGCAACTGAACTTCAATATAAAATGAGTGAACTGAGGGAATCATGCTAAAAGATGAAAGATGAGAAGAACAAGACAAGTGCTAAATTTCCACAACATGATTAGAGAGATATACTGTTTTGCCCTTCATTTCAGGAAGGTCTCCAGATTTCTGCGTTGATATGAGATGATCTGTGTGGAAATAAATGTAGTGCGGAAGCTCCTATGAATTAACGTTTCACCTCCATCTTACCCAGCTGTGTTTTTCTTCACAAAAGTTGTTGCTTTTCACTTGATCACATGTAACTGATTTTTATCTGATACGACTTAACAAGCTAATTCAGGTTACCTCATTATCTGGATTCACTACATGTATTCTCCCAGGTGTCGATATCTAAGCACTGCTGTTTTGGTGGCAGTAACATAACTACTAAGCATGTGTACAGTGCAGGAACAGAGGAGTGCAATAGTAGGCTATAAGCGGTAGGTTGTTCACTGAAGGACAAATTCTTACTTTATGGCAGAAATAGTCCTCTGGTCAGCTCAGACTTGAGGAGACTTAGGGAGCTTGAATTTCAGGGCTCAGAGGGAAATGTGTTGGTTGGAAAATGCAGGTATAGTAAGTTTTAAAATTAAATGTTTGCAATCCATTCAACTAAATTCTGATGTGCACTAAATTGACCTGAAACAATATACTGCAATTTTGGTTTCCTGCTGTGTTTTGGCAGTATATCAGACATTCACATGGGAAAAGTAGACTTTGTAGACACTGGATTTTCCACCAGACAATAATTCTCCAACAGGTCCAGTCAGTAACTAAAATGTATTTAGTATTTCAGTGTATACAATACACTTCTCTCTCTCTCATAGCTCCCTTCCCCTCAAAAAAAGCAATACAGACAAATGCTTAGGGTAAGAGGCATGAAAATTACATGAGATATCACAAGGTTCCCTTGGATTTCTTATTTGTATTTTCAAGGTCTCCCATAATTTCTTCCTTCAGGTACCTAGCAGACACAGACAATGACTGGTCCTAAACAATCATTCATGACATCAGGCTGTGGCTCCAAGGAAGTTCAACAGGCTACAAGTCAGTCTGCATCTTTCTGCAACACAAAAGAGGACTCAAATGATTCTGGACTTTGGCTGTGTAAAAGAGGAAGATACCTCCCCTCTGGTAATAAAAAACACATGCTCCTATTCAGCTACAGCACCTTATGACAGGGAGGGAAGTTCTTTACCATCTATTCTTTTTCTCTTATCCTTCTACTTTTCATTTAATGGAAGAAGAGCTTCAACAACAATTGAAATACTCTATCATGCATATAAATCAGTTTTTGAGGTCAAGTTAAACGCAGAGGTGCCAGGACTGCACTGTCTGGAGTTACGAATATATCTCCTGCTTCAAAAGTGCTTCCACACACGTATCTGCATTGTGATACTGGGGGCCTCCCTGTGTGCTGCCTGGGCAACACCGACATACAGACAGGCAGGCACTTTATACTCAATATCCCAAGGCATTCAGGTTGAATATGTTATGAGTAGGCAACTTTTCCACTGGATTTCTTTTTGCAGGGGGTTGTGCTGTTTTGTTGGGGTTTTTTTAAAACTGTCCGGTTACCAACACACGTTAGGAAACTGAAGCTGCATCACTGAAGTAAATGGGAATTTGATCATGAGCTTTAAAGACGGCCGACTGGGACATCACAGTTACTAGGAATTGCATTTTAAAATATAAAAGAACCTCTGTCAAGGAATACAGTTGTGTCAAAGCCAAGCCCTTCAGCAATAGTAAACATCCCTTAAGAATATGTGTTGTAACACAACTTGAGGCAGACGTTCTATTGAAAAACATTAAGTGATTCTGCAATTAAAGGCTGGGCTTTATACAAGAGGTTGGACAAAACGTGAAACTACAACTTCTGAATTATTATATTTGAACCACTGATGTCCTTTCAGTGTTAGTTTTGATATTATTATGCATTTTCAATCTACAGGTGTATGAAAACATTTGTAGAGTGCACATGAATATCATCAGTTAGATGCAGCTGCCCAGAGTTACTGCACCAATAAAAAGTTAAGAGTAAAGAGATATCTGGAAGAATTTCAGACTAAAAGAATTTGTTCAGTCCACACAAGAGAATGGGTTTCTGCAAAAGGAGGTGCATGGAAAAAGGCTCCTTAAGAAAGATAGCATTTTTATATATTTGTACAGTTTTGACTACAATGGATACTGGAGCACAATGCACCAGTGCTGAAGCAAATAGGAATTACAGAAACAATAGAACATAACAGAAACAATAAATTGTATCTGACTGGAATGTTTTGAATTACACAATGTACTCGAGATACAATGTTTTCACTTCAAGTATAACATTTCTGAACAATAGCAATATGCTGAAGAGAAATGCACAGCACAACATAAAAAATGCTATCAGATCCCACGGCAGTTTTGAGAAGAAGCTGACAATTCTGAGAAGACACTCGCTCACTACAGAAAAGAACCAAGGAGACGCAACTGATTTATCTTATTTAAGTCTCTGCAGAGCTTCTACAATGTGAAAGCTTATCTGAAAAGAGAACTAAAAATGGGCTCAGGAAATACTTCTCGTATAAGTAACTTGAATGAAAAGGAATTCATAATAAGGACAACATCAAAAACACTTGGTGAAACTGAGAAAATTAGTAGATAGCATGAATCTGGAAGAATCACTTAGAAGTACTAACGCGGAATATATAGAAATTCCTTTGGAATTGTTTGGTTTTGCTCTTAGTCTGCAAGCGCAATTCTCAGAGACTTGGACAAAAGGCATGACAGAGGCTGCAGATGTCAGGTCCTTGTGACAGGACCGTATTGTTTTACCAAGCATCAAAAGAAACTTCTGTTCAGTGGTAGCAGCTTTAGCCCTGCCATTACTTAATATAGGGAAATGGACACCCTCTCCTTATTATTATACAAAATGTGTGTAGCAACAAAGAGTCTACCGTGTTTTCAAAAGAATTATACTGACATGTTAGATAATGTTACATCTAGATGCCTGTAGCCTAGACTATACAACATGAATTTGAAGACTAAAGCATGTGGCAGTGAAATAAGCAGTTTTAACTTAGAAGTACTGTCAGGTTAAGAGGCTGAATTTACTACCAGTGAATAATAAAGCGCCTGATTCAGTGCTCATGGTGCTGAAAATGTATCGCCAGGTTTCATATATGTCCCTAACAAGTCAAGAAAAAAAAGCATTGCATAAAGGGGAATTCAATTCAGAAGAAAGACGTCATCTAAATTGCTGGGGAGAAGGGGAAAGGAGGTTGGAAGCCACAGTTCCTCAGTGACAACAGGCTCTATTAGTGACTTAACATGTGACCTTTCCAAGGCCTTTGCCTCTACCAGCTTCACCTTGTAATGGAACAGTCATACATGGAGGACGCACGCATCCAAATGTAAAAGCCCAAGTTATTACAAAATACAAACATGAAATGGGCCCATAATTTTCTTTTATTCTCAGATTTAGCCAAAACTGAACATTCAAATGAAAGAAAAACTCTCCCATGACAATTCAACCTTTCCAATGCCTTCGGAAAGATCATGTTTGAGGGCACCTATCTGGGACAGGATGATGCATATTGGGGGCAGGAGTATGAATTGTCCAAACCCCTTTGCGATGTGGCTGACACAGGGAGGTGTGTGAGCTTCTGCAAGTCTTCACCACTGTACTGGCTTGGGAAAGTGACCAAAGGGACTGCCACAAGACAAACCCAGGCAATGAAAGGTTCTTGGTATCTGACCACTCTGAAGTGTCCCAGCACTGGGTAGTAGCTGCCCAAGAAACAGTTTGGAAGGCGGGAGCTGCCATGAACATTACTTTGCATTTACTACACTGCTGAGCTACCATGACCAGCCGTGGCAAATGAGACTCCAACATCCTTACACTTTAAAGGAGAAAATGGGTTTTGAGACAGTACTGTTGAAAGCAATTGCCACGCCTAATTCCTACAGACTCTCAACTTGCCTGTCATTTTGGTTTTGCTTGTATTCCTATCCTTGGTTTCACTGAGCATATGTGGATTAGGCAGATATAAGCTAAAAATTAATTTCTTGCTTAACTTGTGGTCTCTATTTTGCATCAAATACATGTAATTTTATTTGGATTAAGGATGATCTATGTGAAGAAATTTGGTCCTGTAGTTTTCCAAGTTGATTATGGTTGGCATGCAAACATAGTAGGTTCATATATGAGAACTGGACTGAACTGGACTTCTATTACATTTCTTATCACATTTTGTGAGAGGCTGGTTGTTCTCTGAATGAGTTTCTTCTTTTAATTAATGACATCATTATCAACCCCTAATAATTAAAACCTAAACAAACACACAAACCCCAGAACATAGTAACTTTCCTTCTTCCAAAACAAGGTATTTTGTTTTGGTGCTTCCAGGGCATCAAAATTCTTTTTGCCAGAGTTCCTTGGTAAATTCAAACAAGCACAACCACGATTCAGCTAGCAAATCAAGTGTCATTCAAGGGAAAATAAAATCTGTCTCTGAGGTCTGACACTTCTTAAATTGAGACCTGCTTTGTGTCTTCATAGACAAAACCAAAGCAAAATAGGTATGATGACAGAACTTTTTCCAAGATGTTTTGAAAACTGTTACCCTTTAATTTTCAACCTTTTTGCTGGCATCAGACTCTGGATGTTACAGTAATCTTCAACTGTCATCATTTTATTTCAGGCAGCCCCAATCAGCATTGCCATGTCTAGCAGTACCGGAGTTGGCATGAAATAGGTGTTATACTAAAACTAGATTTTAAATTGTCTGACCAAAAATACTTTGCCAACAAGGCACTCAAGTTTCAGTATCTTTTGAAGTGGAACAGAGATACTGGATGGGGAAGATCCATGTAAATACTGGGCACTTAAACTCTGAATAGCAGAAATAATTCTATTTTTTAAAAGCCTGGCTTGAACCGTGCTATTTTAAAAGCCTGCGTATTTAGAGGTTTTCCTATCTGCTGGATTGACTAAAAAGGAAAAAAAAAAAAAAAAATCGCACATTCCTCCTTCAATCCATAAGTAGACCATTTTCATTCATCACTTAAAAAGTGATGAAGGCAAATTCAGTTTAAATAATTTCAAAGGATATTTAAAGACAATATATTCAACTGTAACATCCATACATCCACACAAACAATAACATGCGTTAGACACAAACAATAAGCTTGAGTTTCAAAAAGGATATTGATTTTCCAGCTTCATCCATGAGTCAGACTGCACAATGTTGAGTGATTTAGGGCTTGATTAACGCTCACACTGCTTTGGAAGTCGCATGACAGCTGACAGAAATGGGATACTAGGCCAGAGAGACTACTGTTTTGAACTTGTTTGGCAAATATCTGTATTCTTAATTGGCTGGAAGAAGAGGAGAAAGGCCAAAGTACGCATTTTTAATAGCATTTGAGTTAATACATACTAGAAAAGCCACAGTAGGTTTGCTAGGAGGGGAAATTAAAACAAAAATTCAAAGGGTACAGGCAGGAAAACCAATCCAAGGAACTCTTTCCCATTTCCTAAAACATGTAAAGCTGTGGGAGAGGAAATCAACATACTAAGAGCACAAAATTGAGCATATGAATTGTTTAATCTATGACTGTTGTTTGCAGTGTACCACTGCTGCTCTCACAGGAAAGGCATCACATAAGAACATGTGGAGGAAAAGCCATCAGGCGATGGTAGGCCTCAACTTTTTCATTTAGAACAGCTTAATGGCAGAACAACTTTGAGAAACACTAGTTTAAACAGTAATGTACTCTCTCAAAAAAGATAGCGTTTCACCAGACAGATAAAAGGCACCTATTTCTTTGCTCACCTGTCATTGTGCAGCTTCAAAATAAAAACAAAACCCTCCACACATGAAAACCCACAAAGCGGAACTGCATATCATGTACACATGTCAGGAAGAGGTGGCATGATTACCAGATGTTTAGTTCCATCTTAGTAATCAGACACCCTGTAGATCTGAATAATAGGTGAAGAACTGTTTTCCCTATAATGACATATGCTTCCTTGAAAGATAACAGATCAGTTCAGCTTTGGGGAAAGTGATTCATCACTTTATAATGATAAAGTAGAAACCTCATGAGGAACATGATGCTGTCTCCCTCTTCATTATTTTTCCATGGGTGAAGAACAAAGTGGCAACAATTAATTATTAATTGTAAAGATCATTCTATATGTAGGATGGAAAATTATTGTGCTTTGCTAACAATAGCTAATTTGTTTCTGAGCAAGACTTCTGAAATATTTGAGTAATTTTCTTCATGTTATATACAGATTTGAGAGATTAATTGTCCAGATGTTTCCTTGGGTTTTGTTCTCTCTTTCTCACATAATAAAAATCTTTCAGCACATTTTTTTTCCTAATAAACCCACAGTCCATCTGTGATACTTTGCTGGAGACATAAAACAGCACTACATGTGTGTTACAATCATTCTGAAAAGTAAATCTTCACCATTTTCTTTTAAAAAATAAGGTGAAAGATTCCATTTTTATTTGTTAGGTAATGTCTTGATAGGTTGCCCTTTGCCCTAAAACACTAGCTGTGTTCACTAATACCTTCACCTTTGCTTCTAATGTCATGGGCTGAAATATTCAAATCCTGAGTCAGTCCATCAAGTGTTTCTGTCACTTTCACAACAGAAACTCTGGAAAAATACAGCAGAGCAACACTTTAATTGTTATCTCCTATTTAAATACAGCACAACTCCTTTAGTACAGTTTAGAACTTATCTGTCTCAGGATGTTGTGAGTAAAGTGAATAATGACAGTGCATTTTTATTTCTGTGAGTATTATAAGAAGCATTTGTTCTGTAAACTGAGCAAGTGAAAACACTAGTTAAAATGCAAGAAGCGTCAAAATCTACCTCCTAGATTGCTGCTACAACATGGCAGCCTTGAAGTAGAGCTGATAATGATTTTTTTAACTGCAGCCATAGACAATTAGTAAAGCTTGGTTTCTAAACAACCTTTTGGGAAGAAAATTTGAAAGCTGCAACTGAATTTTATTTCAGATTATAATATAAGAAAAAAAATATAGGAATCTCTTTCATTTCTAGTCCTTCAAAGTCCCACACCACAGAAAACAGAACATTTAATAACAGTAAGGTAAAGACCATGTCAAGAAGATCTATGTCAGCAGATGCATTATAGTCAGAAGTTTAAAAATTTAAAGGAAATCTTTATGTAGCAACATTTTAACTATGCAGATAAGACTTGAAATGGGGTCTAATATTTGTTGGATTATTTCAGAGCAGGTTTTTTTCAGACGAGGTTTACTGAGTCTCAGACAGGTTTCCCACAGGGCTATAGGCATAAATACCCTGTAGAAGAACATTACAGAGGAGTCTTCTGGGTACTCGGTTTTTCCTCTTTTTTGCTGTTGAAAATGCATGGATATCAGCTTGCTTATGAAATAAGACAGCTTTTCCCATATACAAGAAACACGGTACTCTCCCTAAAATAACAAACCATACTCATCTAAGTAAAACAAACCATCTGCACTAATTAATAGGAAACAACAAAAGATCATTTGTTTAAATGTTTTTATAAACACTATTTCATGTATGTCAAAAAGATCATAAAAGCACTTCAAAGGGTAAGCAATGAGTGAGCTATTTGGATTTTTATCTTAATTACTTATATTTGCTTATACCTTACCATTCAAAACTACATCTCATTCCAAAATGTTCATTCCAGCACCAACTGTATCCTTCAAGAACACAGGTACCCTTCTCTACCAAGTTATAAAACTGGTATTTTTTTCACATTTCAAGACACACAAATAATGCTATTGCAGTGATTAAGCAGTATCCTGATTTTCTTAAAATGCCTACTTTTCTAGACAGTTATTTCCACTGTTCTGTCCTAACACTATCTGGTTTCAGCCTCTATCCTCACCACGATTACAAAAGTGTGCTTTCAGATACCAATGAAAACCTGCAATTATTTAAATACAGACAGAATTTAACTCATTATTTCCAGTTATAATACAACTGAAATAACCATTTCTAAGCCACTGTTTTCAGAGAAATGGGATTTAGTTCAATCAAACAGAGCAGTCAAATCCATAGCCATTTTTGCCCAAGATGAAACATGGAGGTATTATAGTGGTTCCTTGATTTTCCAGCTATTGCCTGCAGAAAACTGGAATCTGCAGACTACTTATAAGAGGCTAGAAAATGTCATAAAGGAAAGCAAATTCATTTATGCTGCATGTATTTGTGAGATTTCTAAAGAGGTTTCCATACCCATTGAAAATGTTTAGGATCTGTAAACTAGATGTTGAAAAACCACTGCTCATGTCATAATTTGCTGGAAGTGTGGCTGTAACCAGCTCTTGAAAAGTGAGAACAGTTTCAGAACAGCATTTATTTTCCTGGAAAGGCATGGAAGGAGCTTAAAGAACAAGGCATGAGAAGAGATAAAAAACACTTGCTTTCTCTTTTCAAGCACAGAATTCCTCCTCCTGTTCTTAGGAGCAAGAAATGAAGAAAGGGTGAAGCAATGAGAAAGCAAGATGAAGTAAACTTGAGGTCCAGAGACCAAAATTCAGATGTAGCTCAGGACTTAAGCAGATACTCCTTCTCTTGGAGAGCCAGTCATTTGGATTCATCATGATGTGTTTTAAATGGCAATGTCAGCATATTGTATCTACTCAAGACAACACCGCAATGCAAACACTGCAATATGATATCAGGATGCCAGCCTGACTATGACCACTTTGTGGTACTCAGCATTTTTAATCAAAACAGCCAGTTCTCAGTTCTTTTCAAGGCTGACTACTACTGCATACTTGAACATTAAAAAAAAAATAAAATAAAATAAAAACAAAACAAAACAAATCAAATATCAACCAAACAGAAATATGGTCCAAAAGTTTCAGTGAGCTATGCTATTATTTAAAATAACAATGACTATCACTCACGTCCCCCCTCTTCATATTGTAAGCTAATTATTATCACAGCCAGCACATGCTGAAATAAGACAATCTTTGTTCACAAAGGCAAGAACAAAGAAAGAAAAAAAAGCATTTTTTTGATAAGGGCATTCAAAATGACAAGTGTCACCTAATGTCTGTACTGGTGCCAGAATCCTAAGTCGGAACAAAAATCTTTGTTTCCGTCTAATGACACAAGCTCAATCTTTTTATGTTGTTATAGAAATAACACTACATAAATGCCTAAAAAAAAAAAAAAAAGGCATCTGGAAGCTTGATATTGCTTGCAATCTTACCCTGTCTCTGAAGGGATGCTGTACTGTCAGATTTTTAATAATGCTTAATAAACATTTAGCAACATCTATTATAAATGGTGGGTACCATATGCAGAGCTGGGTGGGCCATTCTTTACAACAACTCACCATATGGTATCCCTATGAATGTGGCCCTGATAAAAGTAATCTGTTGAACCTGAATGACTAATTCTGCTGCTGTAGTGTTAAATTACTTTCCTTCCTCTTCCCCCATTCACTTGCACTAGGAGTAAAGTTGATTCACCTGTCTATCTTACACTGCAGCTACCATGTTCTCCAGCTGCTTGTTATCACCAGGATTTAACAAACTTTGTTACATCATTCTACTTGCATTTAGTTTGCTGAGTGTGAGCTGAGAAAGGAACAAAATACATGGGTTAGTGTTTAAAGGATCAATCTAAAGGACTGAATCCTATGGTCTTCTCTCACCTGCCACTAGTATAAGGCAGCTACAAAATTTTACTCAATTAAAGATTGCTAGGTCAGAGTGAACGATTAGAATTCAATCACCACTGCATTTCTCCATTTCCTTTTGTGCATGCACAGCATCTGATTTCACTGAAGAGGCACAATAAGGTGCTGCATCTGGCCTGAGATCACTGGAAGTGAACAGAGGAACAAACAAATGATCTCTCCGTATATGATCTGTTTGAAAAGCTGGTAACTTACTCCCCTTAAATTGGAGCTTACGTACAACTACATGAAAGCCACCTGTTTCATGGACAGTGTCCCTAATAAAGGTTGAGTTCCTGTCTTCTGTCCCCCACGCTCTCCTTTCCATTGTGAAAACTTCTTACCTTTAGGGGCTTTCTGTCAGCCAAGAGACACTATCATTGTGGTCTGGTTCTACATATGTTTCTCGTGGACCATATGCCTGTATTGACTTGACAGGCTGGCTCTCATCAAACAGACTGTTTAATTGCCACATTTTGCTTTTCATTCAATAGAGGCCTTAACTTCTGCATCCCTTTTCCACCACTGGCAGATCTGCACAGAACTTGTAAGACTATAGTTGCATGTCTGTCAGTTTTGATTGAAATTTGCCATGGGTTCAGAGTTTTGAGGAGAAAATATTAGGAGACAAAAGACAGTAATCTATTGTCCTAAGAGATCTTATTGCCCTAAGAAGGCAGGCTAAAAGATAAATATATTAATAGTGGCTCATAATATGCTACCCAGCTGTGTGCATTCTTTTCTCCCTATTTTTTCGTACTAGCTTTCATAAAGGAAGTTACAGAAAATGTTTAATCTTAATATATGCACAGGTAAAATCCTCTGATAGTGAGCTTACCAATAGTTTTAGCAAAAAACTTTTAGAAGATGAAAGAAAATCTATCAGACTAAACCTCTTCTAAATTATGAGAAAAAGCTTAAACCATAATGTGATAAAAATATTCAAGTATCCTAGTATCTCAATTCCATATCTTATTTTAATAATAAAATTAACAAGGTGATATATCAACAGCCTTATCATTTCTGTTCCCAGTATATTTTTTCCCCTCTACCTGCTAAGTATTACCATGTTCAGTCTTAGGTCCTAAACTTTCAAACATTTAAGTAGTGTATAATTTTACCTAGCAAGAGGTTCCAATGAAATCAGTAAAGCCATTCACAGGAGTAAATCTATGTGTGTTGTTGGGTGCCTGCAAGATCAGTGCTTCGATAATGATTATTTCATAGCAACAACTTTGTGTTATTTATTTGGGCTGCTCTGCCACTAGCATATTTTTGGCCACTGCAAGATGTTAATCTGAATATATATTAAAAGATACTGGGAACCAGTGTCTAGATTACCAGGAAATTTTAGTTAACCAAAGTATAAATGTAAGACTTTTAGAAGCATAACACCAGTTACTTCGCTTGTATGTCAGAACCCTTCCTCTGGTCTCTGTCTTGTTTGCATGGATAATCACTTTTGGGCTGAGATAGTTGAACTTCTTTATGCAATATGCATTATCAGCCACTAAACATTACATTAGCAAAACCAATTAGTATGTATTAGTAGAAAGTTATTCTGGTATGTTCAACTTTCTTGTGAAAAATTAAATGAGTATTCAATACATGTGTCATTAATATATCATTTTTGTGGGGTTTAGGTTCAGAGCAAAAGATAATTTTTCATATATGTTCAGGTTTAATACAATGAGCTCTTGCCTAATATGCAGACTTCTATATTTTTATACTGTACTAAAAACAAACAGTAGCAAGTAAGACCTTTTTTTTCTTACAGATACAATATTTTAAGATGGAAACTTCTTGCTAGAAAGATAAATGTTACAAGGAGTTATCAGGTCCAATAGAAAGGCTGCCTACTAAATTCAGTGACTTGCCACTGAATTCCATGGGGCAAGGCAGAACATAAAGAAGTAAGCACAAGCAGTGCAGCTTGTTTGACTATTGCTTTGTATCTTATAAAGGAAAAGAATAAGAAGAAACACAATCAGGAGGCAAAATCAAAGAAATTATTCCTACTGTCTGTACAACATAACCATTTGGGGACATAGATGAAAAAACAAAATACACAGCATATAGAGGAAGACAGTGAAGCTGACTTGTAGTTGTGATGTCTGTCTGTCCCAGTATAAAAGGATTGAGAAGTGCTTACATTTGAAGTGGTCAAATTAATACCACAAAAACCAGCAGAAATGCTGGAGACTACCTAAGAAATTATGCCTTTTGCTGAAGCAGCAGAAGCAACAATGGGAATTTTTGCCACTTAAATTCTACCATGTAGATGCAGATGAAGTCTCACACTAGAAGAGAGAGCACGCATGGGAAACAGAGAGGCCGCTGATGAGGGGAAAAAAAGTTGCTGAGCCACTGCTGTTTTATCCAGAGCACTGACAGCAGAATTGTCCCTGGGAAGTTTGGCTGCTGGTTTTGCAATTCCAAGCAAACAGGAACTGAGTATATTGTATATTCAGGGTAATAGCTACATGATCCATGTAGGATGAATGCTGCACCACAGACACTGTACTGATTCCTCTTTTCACATGAGTAAAAGCGGCAGTAAGAAATGCTATATGAGCATTCACAGATATCAATTGCTTTCCTCATCCTCTGCTGGCATCACACAACGTGACCGCTCAGTTTATGCCAGTGCTGCCCTTTATGGCAGGGCTCATATACAGAATAAAACAATGATGAAAAATGTTAGGGATGCTGCAGACTGCATCAAGGACATGTGCTCTGGTTCCTTCAACATTCTGTTCTTTGTTAATACAATTAAGTGGAAAACGACTTGGCAAAAAAGAGAGTTTCATACACAGTAGAAACTAATGAACAGGTTGTTGCATTTATTTTGGGCTTTTTCCATGCTACCATGGTATGTTCAGAAAATCTCCTCCACATTCCTTAATGTAGCAGGCTTGTTGCATGACTAAACTCGAAGGGGACTTCCTATCTTGCTTTGAGCAAGAATGAATTTTAGGGTTTTTTTGTCCAGCTTTAATGTAGATGCTATGGACAAAAGAAAGCACAAGAGAAAATAGGCACTGTCTTAAAGAATTCACTGGAAAGCACAAATACGGCTTAATATACATGCACAGTGATAGCGCTGCTGCTTGTGGCATTCATATGCATGTTGCTGATGCATGAAAATCACACAATACTGGTTTGAGGTAGTGCACAGCATGAGATAGTTTTCCCATTCTTTAGGCATTTCTTAGGAAAAGAGGAACTCTGCATAGTTTAACATTTACTTCCTTCTTCTCTATCCTGCATAATCTGAAAATGAACAATCTTCTTTCCAGTCTCTTTTTTTCCAGTTCTAGAAATGTGGTAAAATCCAGTCATGCAGAAGAAAGTAAGATTACTCCCTGGCACACTGCACCTTAGAAATTTGCCATTGAAATTAAAATGGAGCCATGAATTCTCTCACCCAGACTTTGAGGACATCCCTAAATTCCTCTTTGCCAGACTTGGGAAGCTTTACAGAAGTTGCAATACAGTGACAAAGGCTCAGTCATTTCTCACTATAGTGGGAGTAGCAGCTGTACTACTATTTGGTCCCAGACCTTTCCTCTCCCCAAAGAAGTTTGTCCATATCTACCTTATGAGGTTCGGAGTGGAAAACCTTGGCCTTATTTTGAAAATTTCTACAAAGTGCATTGCAGAATATGCATTCTTGGTTTTTCTCTTCTTCCTTTTCACACTTTGCCACACCACACTAAATAAAATGACTGCTATCCAGGCTGCGATCTCCCACACTTTCCCAGCTGCTTATCCCTCTCCTAAATATTCAAAACTTCCACAACTAGCTTTCTTCCACAATACTTCTGCTGCAGGCCTACTCCTCCACATGCCTAGGAAATACTGAACAGAGAGGAATGCAAACCAGTTTTTGCAAAACTTGGCAATACAAATAAAACACAGTCAAAGCTACCAGGCTCAAAAGAGGCAATTCAATTTTGTGAAAGAAGTAGGAAGAAACAGCATTTGCAAATTCACAGGCTCTTTTGAAAGTTCTATAAATCAGATCTCAATTATTTTATCTTTGTACTTATTGCTTAAATGGAATTTACAAAAATAAACACCCAACCTCCAAACAAAGTCACAGGAAATCCATCAGCACATCCTAGTTTTCAGTCTCTCTCTCACTATTCTTCCATTTTGGAAAGAATACGGATTTCATGGTTAAAGATAGAGGGATGGGAATGAGCACAGTTCAGTTTTACTTCTACCTTTCTAAATTCCAACTATTTGTTTATGCTAATCCTTAGCAACAGAGTTTCATAAAGCTATGGTATTTTAAATGCACATTAATGTTGCAGTTGTATAGGTCTAATCTACCTTAAAAGCAGAACAGCCTGATAAGCATGATAGTAAATCACAGTATAAAGTTTTAAAACAAATGGTGATTTATCCCATAATGTAGATGAAAATTTACGTTAAAATACATATTTAAATTAAAAAAAATATACACATATAAGCATACATTTAAACATAACATGTATTTCAATTAAAAATACATACACATTTAAACCTACATTTAAACTTTTTTTACATAAGTAAAATATTTGACAGCACAGATATGATGTAAATAAGCAGAAGTGATTTGGATGTACAGTAATTGCTAGTGGTATGCAGGATGCTGTATTATTTCCTCATGTTTTAAATTAGATTTATTTAAAACAATCTGTTGCTTAATGAATATTTTCCTCTGCAGTGAAGTATTAGCACTCTGATTTGACTGGTGTTTTCATACAGGGGAAGGAGCTGAGTTAAGAAAAAAAGCAGCATTCCCTATTTATCTGTCCATGCAAAGGAAATACCACTTAATATACATTGGGCAAAACACAAGTAATGGTCAGGAAACACACCTCAGAGAAACTACATTTAAAGTTGGTGAGTTATACTACACCAGCCACAAGTTCAGTCTGAACTCTTAGTAGTGGTTGAGACCTTAAAAGTTGAGAAAGCTGCTGGCACTGGCGCCGATTTAAGCACTGACAGGGAACCTGGGTTTTCTCAATGGCTATGGCAACAACATGGAATAACAGAATGATTTGGATTGCAAGGAACCTTAAAGCTCACCTAGTTCCAACCCTGCTGCCACAGGCAGGGACACCTTCCACTAAACCAGGTTGTTCAAAGCCCCATCCAACTTGGCCTTGAACACTGACACTTTGAAAGGAAATTTCTCACAAGGTATCAGAAAAATCCACTAGCAGTCACTGACTTTGGCTGTAGAAGTCCACTTTTAAGAGCTTGATTTGGGAATCAGTGGTTTAGAGGGACAAGAATTTTGCTTACTGATCTCAGGGATGATATTTTGAAGACTAGACCCATGCACCTGCACTCAGTTTGGCTTGCACTGCTTGTTTTCTCCCAGAATTTTGGACTTGAAATTGCTCTGTTCTTTCCCACAGCAACCTCTGCACAAACAGTGGAAACATGGACCAGATGCAGTTGAAACAGAAGCTTGAAAAACACTACAAAGCACTCATTCTTCCTTGGAGAAGTCCTCTCAGAACAACAGAAAAGGACCGGCAAAACTACTCAAGAGCAGTGTATCATGTTACACAGTCATATTTCTCCATTCCACTCAGGTGTGCTACAAATTGCTGCCTTCCACTCACCTAAGTGGGTAATCAAGAACATCTGCGAAATATTCACAACTAAAAGCCTCACACTAAGCTTTTTTGTCAGTAGCTTGTTATAATCTACTTCTTTTTAAATAACATTCAAGGTCGGAAATCAAATTAAAGATGCTATCATGATGTCTTAAATATACCTAAATATACCAGAAGCTAAGAAGCACGTAATCAGATTTAGAACAAACCTGTAATTTTGCATGGTAATACTGCATTTCCCTGAAATTCAAGTTTTAAATGTAAAATAACTTTCCCAAATGATTCATTTTATCCAAATATTACAGTATTTGACATGAAAATAGATATTTTCTGTTCTGTTCCATACCTGGTGAAGAATGCAAGCTGCACTTCTCCCTTGTTTTGTTCAATGTGCCAACTATATTCTGCTCTGTTCACACCTGATACTCAAAGCACAGTGGTTCCATACTTTTTGTGTTGTGACATGTAAAAGCATGACACATGGTTTTGCAAACTGCTGTTTGTTCAGAAGATCTATGAACAGTCAATACCTTTTTACAAGCTTCCAAAGACCCTGATGACACCATCATAAATCATTATAAACCTGATACAGCTCTTATTCCTCAACAAATTTAGTTTTATTTCTGAAGGGAAAGAAAACTGCCATCTGGGTTAGACTTGTCTCAAAGTGATTAGTGAACAGACGCTAAATTGGCAACCTCAGTCCTGAACAGCTCCAGCAGCGGGAACTCAGAGAATAAAAATGCGTGTCCTGACACAGTGCCAGGTCAAGCTTGGTTTAAGCTGGCATGAAAATATGAGAAAGAAGTTGTACATTGTCTAAAAGTCTTTTCTTCAAGAAGAAAAGCTGAAAATGATCAGTCGGACAAAAACCTAACATATTAATTGGCCACAGTATGAAATTACTCTGCATTAACAAGCAATTAAGTGCCTTGTGTAATAGCATGTGTTTTTAAAAAAAATAGCTTTTTCTCAGGACTGCAAGTGCTAGAGCAAAATTGCATTTACCAGTTTATAAGTAATGAAGAGAAACAGCAGACTTTTTCCAGTATCCTGGCACACACATTAAGTTACAGTATTATCAATTCCTAACGTACCTAATGCCTTCAATATACTTATGTCTTGGTTGTATCAGTAGCATAATCATCCCTGACTTACTAATGGCACTGCTTAAGGAATCCTGGCACACATTTCTTTAGTAAGAAGCACTTCATTTTGTCAATGACTTCACATTAAAGAAAAAAAAAAATCTTGATTTTCCAAGACCTGCTTATTTTTATAGAGCACAAAAATTAAATTAACTCTACCGTATATAAATTCCTTTATCTGCATGGAAAAAGTGCTGGTCCAAACTGTTGCACCATTTACATGTTGTAGGTTTGGCTTCAACTGTCTGTGGTTTGCATATATGGGCTCCTGATGTTTTTATGCACTTTTCTTTGACAACACCAACTGTAAGCTATTTTCTTTGGTAAGCTGGGAACTCTGACCAACAAATCTCCCTTCTTCCAGTACCAGTGAGATAGCTGTCAGTTAGAGCTTTGGCATGCTTAGGACTCTGCTTCACTATCCTAGATGCCAGAAAAATAAAAGATACAGAGACAGGTCCATAAATCATGTGAAAAAAGAAAACATTTGTATTATACTAGAAGCCCAATGACACCACTGAACTTAAGAATCTGGCAGGCTTTATGTTACAACAGAATTTTCAGAGGCCATAAACATTCACACTGGACTGCAACTTGGCATGAACTGATGCCATTTGACTGATCCACATTTGCCCTAAACTCTATTTCTCATTCAAAGGAAGTGATGGCATGCAGCACTCCCTATTCATAACAGATTTGTGAGGTTTGTGCTACTGCTACAGCAAACTCTAGTGGCTAGCTAAAAGCAGAGCTCTGGGGAAAGGAGTTCTTGCACTCACGTAAGCAAACCTACTGTGATTTGCTGCAGGCTTTGCCATCCTGTTTTCCTGCTTTACAGAAAAAATGACCCCAAGCTAAACAACCCCTACGCAACTTCTCTTCCCTCCAGATGGACTTACATCTAACAGAGCGCACTAAATCAACTGGGAATTTCCAGTTAAGTTTTACAAAGTGATGGTTTTAGCACCCTTTGATTAAGTCTAAGCTACTTCATAAGGGTGGTACTGAATTTCAAGATACAGGTGCTTCTCTAATGTATATTGCAACACACGCAAATTAATAGACCTATATTACACTTTTTGGAAAGTTAAGCAGAGATTTCTTTACAAGATGCTTGGCAGGACTCCGTTTATACTGCAAGGCACAGAAATACAGACAGCTTGCTATCGCATATGCATCACAAAATACATAACCTGCCTCATTTTTTAACAAGTATGATTTTTCCAAAAGTGACCTAAGCTCCATTATTTCTAACTAGAAAAAAAAGACTTCTGAAGTTTGATGAGACTGTGTTTTAAAGTAAAAGTCACTTCAGGGACAGCTATACCACAAACCTCTGATTCTTAGGTTTAATTCCAAAATAAAAAGTGGGAGGAAATCTTTTTCCTGCCTTCTGCTGCCAACTGACCAATCTGACCAGCCCAGTCTAAAAAGAATAATAATAAATCTCTAAAACTTTGCTTATTTTTTTTTTGTTTTTACAGTTCATAGTCCAGAAACTGCAAATGTTTTCCTTCTACCCTTCCTATTCATCTCTTTATTAGATACAGCAAAGTTTCAAGGCAAAGACAACCTTGACCAAAGGCATCAGTTGGCTACATGAAAGCCTAAACTGAGATGCTAATAAGTCTGCACAGGTTCCTATACCAGGGCCATCAGATTCAACATAACATCATCAAGTTAGACATTCCACCCTGTGAGCTGAGATATGGGGCAAAACACAGATTTCTGGTTATGTTCCTAATGATATACTTTTATCACAAGAAGTCCAAGAGTTCTAGCTACCTTCTACTAAACAACTCCACTTTTTCAGCTTGATGCTTTCTTCTGGTATTATCTTAATAGACTTTAAAACAAAACTAAACTTTCTGCTACTCTGTGTGAATGAGACATCCACATTCAATGTGCCAAATATGCCTTTCTTTCTCTAGTAAGAAGCCAAAACTAGCCAAACTTAAATAAAGTGTCTATACTCCTGAAGGCTGAGATCACAGGTGGATCTTCATAATATATCTGCATCCAGCATTTATACTGAAGGTGAGGTCTTTTTGACTAAGTAAATGGAATTCAGGTCATTTCACAATGAGTTGTAGTTTAGGATTATGTTGCACGTTGTTCACCATTAAATCAATTCTTTAAAATACCCACTCTTTAATCAAGTGTATGGGGAGAAAACCCACAGCTGTAAAAGAAGAATAGTATCCTGCTTTCCCCAGAACGTCCTAGCATATTATTTGGTGGCCTTAGGAAGTGGCAGTGGCAAGAAAATAACACCCAGTTAGATATCACTGTAGGTATCAGCTGAGATGTGGAGGTATTGAAGAAAATGAAAATACTTAAAATGAATAGATAAATCTAGGGTCTTGCTGTTTGGAGTGGAAGGATGCTGCCTAGAAAGCAGAGAGAGACCTAGTCATGATAAGACAAACTTGGCTTCAGTGACAACTTTGAAGTCTTCCAGGACCAATGTACTGGAAGAAACTCAGGATTAAAAGAGAACTAATCCCAACATTAAACAGTCTGGAATGAAAGATAAGGCTTAAGGAATAACCTCAATAAAATGTTTTAGAGAAAAAAAATCACCACATTGTAATGTAAATCATAAAGTGGCAAGTAAAAAATTTTCCATGACTGGATGATAAGATCATTTGCTACAAGATTGGTAGATAGTTCTTGGCATAAATAACTGAAGCATTCATTTCATATCAATTCAAGGAAATTAATGTAGAAATATTAACAAATATATTAACTTTCATTACACTGCATAAAAACAGATTTCATTTTATTCAGTAACTATATAGCACACACTTGCAGACCTTCATGGATTTACCTTGTAAATTTATTTCCAAAGATAAGGTATCAACCCATAGGCTGACATCATGGCAGTAGAATATTATGAGGCTGATTCAAAAAAACCTGTATTAACCTATCAGCCTTCTTGGTCCTTTCCAACCCTAACTATTCTATGCTTCTATGGTTCTATGACATGTCCACACATTCATAGCTTAAAGATGTCTCACTAAAAGGTTCTCTTATGAAATGCTGGACTACACTTTCTACATGTCAGAGCAGAGACACACTGGGGAAGGATGAGATGCAAGATGGCAAAAAGTGCTAACGATATAAAGAAAGGTGGGTTTCAGCAAGGTTTATTTGTTGAGGTTTTTTTCCAACTTTAAGAATTTAGATACAGGTTCTGATTGAGAAAAGGTAATACATTTATTTTCTGTCAGGAAAGAGAATGTACAATAGTACAGTTATGCATATATGTACAGAGAGAAGAATCCTCTCCCAGTACAACATATGACTGTATGTGTTACAGTCTTGAGCACTTTGCAACAGATTGAAGGTAAGGTTTCAAACTTAAGTTTCTACTCTCTTGCTTTTGGATGTTTAAACATCTATTCTTTACTTTTGCAAATTATTAATATTAACCACTTGAATAAATATTAATGAGCAGAATAACAGACATATTATGAGACATTACACACAAATATGTGGATCTGGCTGGCCATGTGGTCATACTATGTCCTGGCAACCCTAAAAATTACAGGACAAATTCCAAGTTGTCAAATATATCTTTTTCATATTGAAAGCTACACGCAAGTCAGTTTGTTCCAGCCTTAAAATTCTCAGCAGAAAACTGCAACTTCTTTGAGCGGAAGAACTCAGTAATAGACCTGTCGTCTTTCCTGTGTTCCAGGACTACAAGTGGCATCACAATTGATGGCCCATGAAAGGATTCACCAGTTACCTAAGCATTGGTATGCAGCAACACAGCAAGGGAGAGGATGTGGTTCTGCTTATTCTGTTTTTTTCTTATGCGAGAAAAAAATAGTTTGTTTTTCATCCTGGGCAAGTGTGATTGGATACTGTTATTTGGAGTAACTCATTATCTGGAGCTCTGGAGAATGACTGACTGGTTGTCAGAAAGGGACATTTGCGGCATGCTAACTATCTGTTCAGAAGACAAAAGGGATTTATCATCTGTCTCATCCCTCATCTGCACAGAAATTCAAATAATTGCAGTGACATAAAAACTGATTTAGTTGTTGCAAAAGACACAGAAGACTATGCTGGTTACTGATTAAGTGAAGTAAGCGATTACATATAGAACACTCAAATGGTATCTAGTTCTGTAAAACAGAAAAGGATTGTAAGCTGAAATACAGACAGAAGTGTTCTAGTGGCAAACCCAAATAAGCCCCCAAAATTCTAGATTGAGAGATTTTATTTCTAAAGTCTACTTCATGTCCTGGCAGCTGAAACAATGCTTCCATGCTAAGTCACGATTTTCAGAAGCAAAAGACATCAGAGAAATATGAACTGACTTGGCTAATTTCATCTTCTAAGCTGAAATGAACCAAAAATGACTCACAGAGCATCAGTAACATAAAGAATATTGGTCAAGTAAAGCCGCTGGTTTCTTTTTAAAAAGTCTTAGCTTTTCTTTTAATTTTGTTCCCTTTTTTAAAAAAACGCCAACCAACCAAACCTTATTTTTAACATATGGCATGGATTTCTACATTAAAAACTGGGGAATCTAATGATTTCTCTACCAGGACACATGTTCTTAACTTACAGCACAGCGGAGAGGGTGCGCACCAGTGAAACAACATCTGACACCCATCTACTGAAGTAAGTGGGGAAAAGGAAGGCTAAAAGAGTTGACAACAACATCCTCATCCACAAGAAAATGAGACCGGATAGAATACACGTTTTGGTGTCCAAGAGAGGAAGAAAAAATTACTTCCTAAAACAAAGGAAAAATAATACACACACACATATATATATAGGTATGGAAACAATGTAGGCAATTAAATGTGTATTCCCACATACTTCAAGATACTTATTTGTGTGACCTTGGACTGTTCTAGTTTGCCCCTGCTTAGCCACAAGAGGCAGGAAATCTTCTGTCATTAATATTTTCTCTGTGGATATTTTTGTGCACATTTCAGGAAGAAACAATACTGAAAAACCAGATTCATCATGGTAGAAAACTTGATGAAAGTTTTCCATCTATTCTGCAGATAGCCAGCAATTTTTCATGCAGTATGTATTACATTAAATGGTGTAATAAAGCCTGATGACACCACCAACATAAAAGATTAGCAGTTAGCTAGAGATTTAAATCAGTACACACTTGCTGGTGAAAAAACAAGCTGCTGTTGGCTTCTACCAAAGTTTTTTCAACTGCAGTGTGAGCATGTTTCGATATTACTTAAAAATGTTTTTTTTTGTGGGGCTTTAATTGCTATGAAATCTCCAAAATCTCAACTACTGCATCTATATAGATATCAAATACACCAGATCTCTCTCCCTAATAACCTATCATCCAAACGGGCAGTAGATAGCACAGAATGGTTATGTTTTCCTTTGATTTAGCCTATTAATTCCTTGTCTAAACCCACAGTTTGGCAACTTGATGGACTGCAGCAGCACCAGCCCCTGACCCTTGAGCCTCATAGGGTGTTGAGCAGTTGAACCATACTGTTTGTACTGGAGCTGCGCTGGCTTCCAGGTTGTGTGCTCAGAGATGAGCCACCTCTGCAAGCTGAGTGACCTCCTAGGTGCACACAGAGCCAGCCTAGGCCTACAGTGTAGCAGTGAAATCCTGAGGGGGCAAATGTAATTTTTCATCCATTAAATGCTCTTCAATGCTTCCAAGGTACACAAACTGCATCCCATGATTCTCAGCTATACAAAGAATATGTGTTTATAGTCCCATGAAGATTGGCTACCATTGGAATAAAGTAACATGTCACACAGAAGACAAAAGGTAGCAATGGGATTGCTTCTAATGAAGAAGCACTTAACAGAAGAATGAATGTGGTAGAAAAATAGCAAGTGGCAAATGCTTTGCATTGCAATGGTCTGAAAATAATATAGCCATCGCTGCCACTGCAGAAAATACAGTGCATACAGTGGAAAGGAATAAAAGGCAGTCCTGAAAGTATACAATACATTGTAGGCATTCTATTTTTATTCCTTTTTGGACCAGGTCTCTGGAGCATAATGCTACAGGTTTCTGGAAAGCTGACACTAGCACTTGTTAAGTCTTTGACCAGCAAGAATTTACCAGGTATCCTAGGATGCAATGAAAAAAACTCAGGACTAAAATGCTAGTTGACAGTTAACATAAAAAGGAGTTGCTGTTCAGGAATGGATTAGAGTCCAGAATGGGAAAGTGAAGAAAACACATGGCTAACTTTTTTCCTTTAAAAAAGGGCAACAACCCCCAGTTCATACTGATTTATTTCAACCATTTTGATTGACAAACTCCCATTTGGCTTCAGAACTGGACAAATTACCTTTTTCTGGGTCATCATGATGAGATTTCTCCAACATGTTACTTGGAAGCATTTTAAAAATGAGCACTGAAGGGAAGGAATCAGCCTAATAGTGGCCTTTCCCTGAAATGCCTCTGCTGTGTTAGGGTAACACTGATGTGCTTTTGTGGGTAGGTGTCTCACCACAGGGCTCTCAGGTGCTGGGATATAACACAATCTAGCCTAGCACAGGAAATAATGCATTTGTGAACCACTTCCTCACTAAATGTGACAACTATATCTTCAATAAAGCCTTGAACTTCTACAGGTACTTTCAGGTCTGTTTCCCCAGGTAAAAATAAGTTTCAGTAATCATACAAGGAAAATTAACTCTTTCAAATCCTAAAGTTCTCCTTTACTCTTTTTTACTCAGAGCAGTAAAAGTAGGGGAGCCTTAAGTACAATTGGCAAGGGCAGTTCAAATACCATGTTTAACAAACTTTATTGCATAATATGCATAAATGCATAGAATTAAATTTCAAAACATTCATGGTTAGATGATTGATAATTTCTAAACAGAACATAAAGTATCTGAGAAAATAAACACCTTTACATTTCAAAACTCTATGCAAAAGCCAGCCACAATCCCAATTAATAACATTTTTGCATTAGCGTCATCCCATCCTGGACCTGGTTAGAGAGTACCTAACCAATCCCTTTTCGGTAGGCAGAAGACTTTATACAAATGGCATTTCTTATATATAGCCTCTCTCAGCCTCCTCTCAAAGACCGTCAATACAGGCTGATTGCACCTCCTGTGATCAGTGAGTTTCTCGAGAGACTTCCACAGAATCCATCTTGCTATAGTATATGACATATTTTAAATCCTGTCTGTCAAGGAAACCGTGTATCTCAGTCCTGTTCTCCTTATATAAGTTTTGTGCATATCCTAAAGACCTCATAGTCATTGTCAAGCTTCCCTTCTCTAGGTAGAAGAATAGGCTTCTCACAGGTCATACTGTCTAGCTCGCTGATAATTTTCATTGCTTTCTCAGCCTGTAAATTTTTTTCTTTTGAAACATGCTGCCTAAAACTGGACAAAATACTCGCACTGAGGCTTTATGGGATTACTTTATGTGTCTTGAAAGTTACGTTCCTGTTTGTATATCCCAAGATGGTATTTGCTTTCTTGCAACAACACGGCATTGCTGACTGATGTTCTGCTTGTGTGCTGAAAAAACATCTGTACCCTTTTCTATAAAGCTGCTCCTGTTCCCCATCCTTTACTTGCACGATTTATCATTCTTGAATTTGAGTCTAAGTGTACTGCTGTGGCCTTGTCCCTAATACATTTAATCTTGGGGTTTTTTTCCCTTAATAATTTTCCTCATTTTACAAGATAATTCAATCTTAACTCATATTCTGCCCTACCTATAACAATGTACAATCATCTCAGAGCATGATTTCACAAGCAGTTTTGCAGATCTACACAACAGTAGCCTCCTGCGGATCACATTTCCTAAGCTTATCTGTGTCACAATAGACAATGTCATGTGAAAGTGTGGCTAAGTTCAGGAGAAGGTGACAAAAGCAAACCACCAGGTCTGTTTCTGAAGAGATGTGTTCTCCTCTTGGTGACTCAAATAGACTGAATCTCAGAGAGCTTTTTGCCCTTGTTGATGGAAAACCCATGCACCGCTTCTCTCCTTTGCACATTTGCACTGAGCGCTAGGAGAACTGCCATTTTGACAAAATCCTAACTCATTTTGCTGGATGCTATTGGTCACTACTGCTTTTGAAAACTGAAGTTCAGCTTTGGACTACAGTTTTTTCACCACTAAAACTAATTAGCACTGGCAGCAACGAACAATGTTTTTGTTATCACTGACACATTTCTAACTGCATTGCCTCAATTAAACTCCTGATGTCACACACAACACTAAATGAAAATGGCCTGAATTTCAAGGAAACAATGTAAAGACCTGGTAAGCTTATTTCAGATCTGATGGGAATGTAACAGAAGAGTACATAATTATTGGTAGAAAAGTGGATGGGATTCACATCTCATTGCTTTTACTCAGCAGAGTCCTCAGGCGTACATAAGAAAATGATGGATTTATTTTTCAGGAGGTAAAATAAATGTGTAATTTATTATTCCACTGCTAATGCTAGGATTTTAAAGAGGTCACTCTCTCTTCATATGTATGGTCATGCAAATTAATGTATACATACCTGCTGGAAGCCTTTTCTAAGGTATTCTCAATAAAAACAAGAACTTTTAAGAAGAATGAAAAACGTTTGAGCAGTCACATTCTGACATAGCATAAGCATTCAGCGTTGCTTTACCCATTTTCAACAGAGTCAAAATCTTTTAGAATTAAAAGTTTATGAAAGTAAGTCAGTAATTTCTTTAAAAGAAGCCAAATGTGCTATTGTACAGTGACTTCAACTGTGCAAATATATTTCTATATTCCATACTTAGATACTACTCAGTATCATTTTTCTTATTAAATAAAGAAGTATGGGTATGAAAGGTAAACCTATCATGCATTAGTGCCATGTAATTGTGCTTGGGATAAGAAATATACTGTATCATGAGCGCTGTAATAACGCAGTCACCTTTGATGATAAAACCTGAATTCTAGCAGACAGCTTCATTTCTAAAGACAGAAATCTACATCTCCATATGTAGCATGAAAAATCCCTAGACAGAGCGTTCCTAACTAGCATTTGAGCATAAAGTTTCAGTTTTCAAACATCTCCCCCTTTGCTCCCTCTAGAGTTATTCAATTTTAATGACAGAGCTGTCACTTGCATACAACTGGCAACAAAACCTTTTATTTCAGTGAAAACTATAATGAAATCACAACATATTTTTGAACAAATACGTACAGAGGCACACTTTTTTTTTGTGAGACCTAATACTTTTGCAAGGCAGCAAACTATAGTGTACCACAGCCAAATTTAAGATTAAGCATTGCTAATGCTTGCCCCAGAGCTAAAAAAAAGGTACAAGTAATGGAAAAAAACTAACCAAGCTGAGGAAAAAGAGGGCTTAATTATTCCAAACATTTCCCCCTAAAATCACTTGTACTAATCAGTGTTTTGTGTGTCATAAATGCAAGGTAAAAAATGGAGTTCAAAACTGAAGGCATTAGTATTAAAAATTGGCTTAAACTTCAAATCATGATCATGATCAGAAAACTTTGCATTGCATAGTGCAATGTTTTAAGAAAGCAAATCAAATGACATTCAAACACCCTAAACATATTTAAAATGCAAAAGTAAAAATCAAACCACCTAAGTTATCATTTGCAAGCTCAAATCCAGAGTCATGTATTTTTAAAGTGCATCAACTTAATGTGCAAGTTGGTAAAAGCTTAGATGCTTATTTGAATCAGTTTAAAATGAAAATTAAATTTCTCTTTTTCAGAAGAAAAATCATTAAAAATAAAAATTAAACAGCTATAGCTGGGTGGGGGGGAGTGTGTATGTGGAACTTCAGCGATCTACTAGGGCAGCAGATAATGGAAAAGGTTACAGCAGAAGAGGCAAAAGTTTTATTGAGGATTTGGAAAGAGCACCTAAGGAGCATTCTTAACTCCATTCCCCTGTCCTACCTCTCACTAATGGGTTATAGTAAGGCTGAGGTGGAGAAGAGGAAGGCCTTAGCACCAGGAGGTGTTTTTTCCCTACTGTAGAGCTCTTGAGTGGGAGATCACACCTGAGAAATCCCTGAAATTTCTGACTTCAGCCAATTGCACATGCCAGGACCTAGCCCTGCTCTGTTCAAGATTAATCCTCATGAGACACCAGTGCACATACATCTGGAAAAGGCAGTTCTAGAAAACTCTTATCCTTTGGGTCTTCTCTTGATGTTCTGAATTTTCAATCCTGAATTTGCTTTGTTCACTGACTCCTAGCTGCTACTCCCCACCATGTCTTCCTACATCTAATGATGAACAAAGCAAAACAATTTTTAAGGATTAAGCACAGTAAATGCCCCATTCAACAATTCAAGAACACATATTTGCGCACAAAAAATCTATTTTTCTACCTCCAGAAGTTCATCATTTACTCCAGTTCAGACAAATGTTTCTTCTTCTTTATATGAGCTGGATATGGGGACAGGGTAAGGCGAAACAATAAAAAAATGCTTGCAGAAGAAGCTAAAAAAATAGCAACTCTAACTATTGCAAGAATGTGCAATCTTATTTGCAATAAAATGAAGAAAGCAAGCAGGAGGGCCACAACCTGTACCATATGATTACCAGCTGGAAGAGAGAGAGAGTCAATGCAGAATGGTCTGTTGGAAAACAGCTTCCAACATCACCTTTGCATTGAATTTAAAGTTATGCATTCAAGGTGCACATACTCTAGAAAATTACTTCAATAGCATCATGAAAGGTCTCCTTTGGGAAAATCCTCACTGTACACACAAATACATATTATTTGTATCAGATCACAAATATTTGTAAGAAGTGACACAAATGAGTAATTGCAGAAAGTGTCAAGAGTTGCTTTTGGTATGACCACTATGAACTGAATGCAATTTAATTTCACTCCTACTGCTTTGTAATATACTCACAGCCCTGATTAGTGCTCTCTGAGTGACCTGACATGCTTCAGCATTCATGAAATTTCTAGTATAACGATTCACTTCCGAATATTTCTGAGTTAGCTTTACTGCCCATTTGTTTTAAAATGCATGTATCATTTGTGTGCAAATTCTTTAAATAGTTTGTGTGCTGCATAAACAGCTTGTGAACATTTTCAAAAAGAATAAAACACTCCCCTCCCAACTCTGTTCTGTTTTCTCATGACTGATTTAAGTATTTATTAATTTTTTTTAGCATGTTCTCATAGAAGGTGGAAGTTTGGCTTTCAACCTCTTCTGTTCAATAAAGTAACTGAAAATAGGTCCTACTTCATGAATGTTTTAATCACTAATCTGTCATGTAAAAACTGGGTACTGCTTTTTTTTGTCTTGCAGCAGAAAAATGAGTAAGCAGCCTGTACTTCTAAAAACTCATCTTTTAGCATTTGCTTGTAAAAGACGATTCCAGACTGTGTCTGGTTGAAAATAAGTGTATTCTTCTATGTCAAAGAGCACAAAGAGCCTTAGGATGCAAGTTTATGTGTTGCCTTGCTCAATCAGATCTTCACTCAAAGTGGCTGGATGTTGTTAATCTTATCTTAAGCCACTAAACTTCTCCTGTGCTTTAGGAAGGGAATCAGACACCTAACTCATAGGTCTCCTATGATGGTAGAGCTGGCCATCAGCCCTAGAGCTTCTAGGGCAGAGGTTATCATCCTCAATACTGCCACTCTTTTCCTCCCCAGCTATTTCAAAGGAGAATTCAACAAAACTCATTTACTTAGCCACAGCTTGAAATTTCTCCTTTGCATTTTTTGAAACTAAACACTATTTTTCAAAGCGCCAGTTTTCTCCATAAGGAAAAAACAACCAGTAACGCAATGACTGTCCTCCAGGGGAGATACTGTATTTGTAACACATTCTGCTCTCCAGTGTTACTTTTACAACATCTACTTAGTTCACTGGTGTCCTGGGCTCAGCAGTAGCAGTCTTTTTTTTTTTTTTCCCTTCTTAGTAGCTGGTGCAGTGCTGTGTTTTTGACTTTCAGCCTGGGAACAGCGCTGATAACACCGATGTTTTTA
>WYDI02030344.1:0-105336 GCA_009867235.2 Psittacus erithacus
CCATTGAGGACAAACCAGGATGCGCAGGTTAGCCTCACCAGTGTGGGGCACACTGCCAACCACCACAAGCAAGGCAGAGTTGGTGGTAAAACAAGTCCAGCAGCAACTCAGTGACGATCAAGCATGGAGGGATGAAACAACTCCCAGAGCAAGCTGGGAAATTTGGCAAGTAAGTGAGGTGGAGACTAGAAGCACCAGGAAAGGTTGATGAGAGTGATTACAGTCTATTAGCACCTTCACACACCTTACCCTCTGGCTCTTCTGAGGCTGGTTTCAGTCAAGAATATACCAGTGGTCCATGAGCCACAGTAGATACTTTGGTTTCTGAAATTCAGACTGCAGTTCCTCAGTTAAAAGAGTTTTCATTTGTAATAAATATACTTGTACCTATTTTGATTGCTGCCCGAGTGAGGGACATTTTCATCATGCCCATCTTTGCCGGGCATTTCACCAGCTTCTGCTGTGGTGATTTTGCTTCCCTGGGTGGCAAAGGACACTTCTATGGCATGGAGAAAGTAACTTTTCTATCTCCCTCCAGATCAAAAGTCACTGTGTTTGGGGTGGGGATATTTTAGAGATGCTTCCTTGCTGGCCATTTTGCTCGTAACAGTTTTATTGATCAACATGTGTGTTGACAGACGCCCAGCTGCCTTTGCTGGGGGTTTATCACATACCCTCTGGATCTGGCACAGCCCACTGCCTCTGGAGTAAGAGAAGTCTGATTTGCCTCTGTAGATAAAACAGGGTGGCAAGCTGCTGGGCCACTAGACAGGCATTTGTTTATGCAAGTGCTAAGATAAGGTGAGTCCTTCTATCCTGTTCCACAGGTCCCAGGTGTCATTGTGCATTGACTGGCTGCTCCAGATTCAGCTGCTGCTCATCAGTCCCACATGTTTGCTAGCACTATTTATACCATGGCTCTAGAGTTTCAGAGGGGTTGGAAGCTGAGTGCTGCTGTACTGTCACAGTGGGGATGCTTACAGGGACTCAGAAAGGAAGTTAAGGGAGCAGTTGGAGCCAGCGAGTGCCTGATGAACACACCTGAAGGATTCACACAGTTCACAACACTTGCCATGAGCCAAGCCCCAGGCAGAGCAGGGGCTGGGCACTGGGGCCACCCGGACAGCAAGAAGAAAAGGGGGCTTTTGTCAGTGCTGCACAGAGCAGTTTCATCCACAGTGGACAAAGGACAAAAGGTGGTGGATGCCAAGGAGTAGGTTTTAGCTGCCCATGGAGCCTTCCCGTTACAGCTGGCATGACTGAGACACGCTTGAAAAACTCAAAAGGCAAACAGTGATAGGGGCCATTTATCTTTTTATTATAAATTTAGTATGAATGACCAATGGAAAAGTCACAATGGAGTACCAAGAACATTTTATCAAAATTTTAGCAGCATTGAAACAGTAATAGATTCCCAATCTCCTCCGGGCACCCCTTGCCCTTTGCTTCCCACCCACAAAACAGTAACCTTGTGCTTTCCAAAGCCGTGCAGGGGATGTAGCTAGCCATTTTCCCCTGAGCTGCCATGACAAAATCTCATCCCAAATGCCAATTACCACACAACAACCTCCATTCATGCAGATCCAGGCTCCCATTCCCTCCTCTCAGTCAGCAGCATAGCAGAAGGCTGGCAGGCTGTGGCAGGGGATGGGACTCACCCTAGGGAACCCAGCATCTGCTTGCATTCTTGCCATGCTCCTCACATCAGCCCCTGTGTGGGGCAGCACCCCTGCAAGCACCCACACCTTCAACTGTAAAACCAGGGCTAAGCCCAGTTCCTACTTGCTGCTGCCCTTTGCTTCTGTACATGGTGCTGCCATGCACTTCACAGTCCCACTCCTGTACCTGAGAGTGTGCGGTTGTGGCTGAATGAACAGAAAGATGGGAGGCTGAGGGTCTGTTCTCCCACTGGAACTGATGGAACCAGGAGCTGAGACTTGAAGGGGAAGGGGAGAAGGTGAGCAGTGAGATACTTCAAATTCAACCCACAAAATGAAGTCAGTCTACTATCAGCTAGCATGGAGAACTGTGGTTTGCCTACTAAGTAACGAGAACTAAGTATTTTTGTGTGCGCTTTTTGCTTTGTTTCATTTTAAGTTACATTAAGACATGAACAGTACTATCCCCGCCTCGCTGGTGGGAGCTTGGTGAATACAACATTGAGTTAGAGGTGGGGAAACACAACACACGCCCACATGTGTAGACAACATAATATCGGCAAGCTATTCCCCTGCTTCTTTGGTACTTCCTAAACTTTCTTATCCAAAATATATAAGGGAAATGCACCATTTAAAAGTTACCGTTGGTTAAGTATTTACACAGCCATAACCATCACGCTATGATACACAAAGATCAATATGACATGAACAAAGTTATTTTATGAAAAGCACTTCTGCACATTTTATTTTGTTCCAGTATCTTAACAGCTTTAAAAAAATTCATGTGTTATGCAGTCCTGTACCTCGCTTCTTCTTATATCAAATGGACAAGAAACATTTCCTAATCCATACTCTTCTCCAAAAGATTAAAAAATTGCCACCAAAATGATACACTATGTACAAATTTTACTAAATATTAAATTCTAAGCAATTATTTTCACCCCACTGATAATATAACTTAGGTATTGTTACCTACTATATGTATATATATTTCTTTAATATATAAGAAATGGCACCACATCACCATGTCACCAATATGACACATTGTTATGTACAGTAGATAAGAAGTTAAGATATGGAAGATGGATCCTCTCCAACCGGTTCTTTCATGGGAACGCTTCTCCCCTCGGTAGTAGCTTTGCCATTTCCCCTTTTCCCAGCAGAGGAGGCTCTTCAGATGTAAGGCAGGATCCCGTACATCAGCAGTGCCATCACCCCAGCACTGAACAAACCGGCCACCGGCACAGTCACAAACCACGCCAGGAAGATGTTGCGGAAGAGGCGCCAGTCAACGGCTTTCTTGGAGCGGATCCAGCCAACAGCCACTACAGAGCCAACCTTGGGACAGCAGGGAAGAGAGAGGGAGAGACAAGATGTGAGGAGTAGGTCTAAGTGCCCATAATGTGCCTATAGCCACACCAATGCCAGTCAGCTGATACCAAGCAATACTCTGAGATAAAAGAGCTGCTGCTGATGACGGTGGCTCTGTTCTGGTAGGGTGGCAGGATGGTGACACTCCCAGGGTGCTTTAACCTTTATTTTTCAATAATCTACTCTCTTTCATGGGTCTTGGGGTCAGACAAAGGAGAATAAATTGTCTGTTTTAATCTGTCCTACTAGCTCCTGGATCAGAATGCAACCCAGGGAGCCCTCCACTCACCCAGCACCTGACTTAGTCTGCAGAGGAGAGGATAAGCATCCTCCAAGTCTGGCCAGACTGTGGTCTAAATCATGAAAAAAAAGGTAAAGTTGCTTTTAAGGCTCTGCTGGAGATGGTAGCATAGGGCAAGTTGGGTTAGTTAATGTAGCTCCTGTCCCACGTGCCTGCCCTCTTGCTGTTTTGGGATGCCCTGCCTGTTCACCCACCAGGTGCTGAACCTAGTATTTCAATACTGCAGGCTATAAACAGGACAGCAACAGCAATATAAGCAGCTGGGTCCACCCTGTAACAGAGATGGCAACCTGGCAGGGAGCAGACAGACTGTGCAAGGTTAGATGCAGTACAGCTGCCCTACGTCAAGCTCCTCAGTGCAAACCCTCTGAGAAAACCAGCCCTTCTGGGCCAGGCAGCCAAGCAAACCATGGAGAGCTAAAATTCTCCCTGTGCACAAAGACATCAGCCGGATGTTATGTGACATGCAACCTGCACAGACATCAAGAGGTCAGTGCTTTTGAAGACAAAACACACTGCAGCATGGGGAAAGCTACAACCTTTTCTCCCTTCAGATGTATTTTCAGTTAATAAGCTCAGGTATAAACTGAGAATATTATTTTTTTAAGACAGAACTGGACCGATGAAAACATTTCCGGTGAAAAATGATGCAAAAACATCAGAAATGCTGCATTTTCTTTCTGCCCTGGAAGTGGCCCTCCATGCTGTTAACAAAAACCTGTATATCAATGCAAGTCTATTCAAAGCACACAGTAAAGCAGCAAGAAATGTGGAAGGAATATCCTGTTTTGAAGGAAAGGAAACTCAAGACACAGCTGGGGTTGTGCTCCCTGAAATGCCATCCCTGCCTCCTCTTCCCTGCTTGTTTTCTTAATGGGAGTATCAGTCCCTGCCTATAGATTAGAAGATGGCTGATCCCCAAGTGCAGAGCCAGGAAAGCAATAAATGCTGGGAGATCAAGGAAGCAGGGAGAGCTAGGATGGGCATATCAAATCCACATCTTTTGTTAATGCCTATTTAACTTCTAACTACTGCTTAACATTTCTTTTTGGAGAAAAGAGTTATCTGTGGAAGGGAAAACTGAATTTGATATTCTAGGACTGAAAAGACCTCACTCTAAAGCTTCATGCAATACGGAAATCTGTTAGATAATATTTATCTTGAATACCCCCCTGAGTGGACAGTATGCTGTTCTGTATTTAGGAGGTGTAAGTGTATTTAGGGGTGCCCAGCTAAGAGGAACCCCACACTTCTGACTCTATCAAAGAGTTAAACTGAGGAAACAGCATTTGGTTTTTCAGCAGCTCAGCTGTTAGGCTGTGTTTTACGTTTGGCATGTCCTTAGCATCCATCTGTCATGCTTGCAACAAGAAGTATTGCTCATTGAGCGAGCGTGCAGTCTATGTATGATAGTCTCTGAGTCCTTCCTGAAATTTAAAAGGCATCAGCAATGATGGCATTGGTAATCTGGTTTACGCATTATTAGAGTTTAGTTTATTAATAGTGATTTTGATGAACTAGAGGTTAGAAGAGTTGGTAAAACTTGGGTGTAGGGACACTACACCATCTGCAGAATTTCAGATGATAGCTACTTCGAGATTTGTTTGAAACCAGTGCAGTTTGCCTTCAGTATGCTCTGCTTAAAGCATTATAGAAATCATTCTGGCCCTCTTGTTCCTGTGCAATGGCATATCATGACAATACACAGAACATGATAATTCCAACACAGCAACACAGAGAATATTTTTCAAAACCACAAAATCTTAATAGCAAATCAGAGCTGACAGTATGACCTCAGCAAAGTCACTTTTGCATAGAAAAAGCATTTAACTCCTGCACTCTAATCTTCTCCGTGCATGACATATTCCATCTGTTACAGCTGAGAAATGCCTGTTTGTTTCCAAGTCTCATTCACCTTAGAATAAATAACAGGTTCTATGTGTAAGATTCATTATTATTATTTGCCTACCTAGCAGCAGAAAGGCAAGGTATACACTTACACCACGGATCTTTCAACTCAGGATCTCATTTTGCTGACATACAGAGTCAGTTATAATAATGTGACATCCTGGAACAGCCTAATCCTATTGCGAAGTGGATCTTCCCATTAAGAATGATCCATCTAATGAGATATAGTAAACTACAGGGAGCAGACACAGACTAACCACATTACCTGCTTTTATGGAAGTATTTTTTAAAGAGAATTATTTTGTTCCACAGTTAGAAAAGATCAAGCTTTTAACTGTAGTGAATCAGTGAATGCCTCCTAATGCCACACTCTTGGTAGCTTATGGCTTCCAAGCCATTTTCTTTTTAACTTCAGTTTATTTGTCTGCACCAAAGTGTATTTTCTCTTTTACAGCAGTTGGCTAGAAGTGCTTCAGGCACACAACTGGGATAATCAAAGCTGTATTATTCTCCCTGGCAAATTCTTCTTCATGCATTTGATATACCAGTCAGCTTAAAGGGAGCTGGTTCCAGGCTAGCATTTTTAGAAGTGGATCACATTGTTATTATTCCCCCACACACACTTGATTCAGAGGAACCAGAGTTCGGCCAACGCCAGCCTTTCAGAGCAGCTCAGTCTTGGCTGCTTCTCAAAGAGCTCTACAGCAGAAGAAAGAAATGATTTTGCAATAGAGGAAGGCTTTCTGAAGAAATTGCTTTCGTTAGAAAAAGGCCAATTGAACCAACTTGGGGCATTTTGCAGGATGTGTGGATTTCATTGACTCTTTCACTGGAAACCAGGTCAATGTCACAGGCAAGGATGCCATGCCTGACTTCTTGCCAGCCCACATGCCATGCCATGGAGCAGTTAGCCCCCAAACCCTGCCTGCCCCAACCCCAGTCAGAGCTGGAAGGGCTCCACGGTCCCCAGGGTGCAGCAGTGAATCCTGCAGGATCTGGCTCTGGTAGGTCTTGGTGGTATGTGCCAAAGCAGAGAGGCTTTGCCACTCTGGGGTCTCTGATTTCAGAGGGCCTTCCCCTCACCCTGCCAGTGGGTGTGGGATACAGACAGCTCTGTGCTTGCAAGAGCTTGGGAGTCCACGGGGAAGCAAAGGAAAGAAAGATGGGATTTGACACGGGAATTTCCTGGAGAACAAAATGCCAAATTCCCACTACATTCTTCCATCAGTGTAAATGTCCACATGCTCCCTGTTGCCTACAAGCACTATAAACATCTTCTCACAGTGTATCATACGACACCATTAAGTTCTGCTCATTATCCAGCCTATACCTATACTTCATACTGGTCAGTGGTTTGGTTTTGTTTTCTTTTTAAAGCCAAGAACCTTGTTCAAAGAACTACTTACAAGGGCCAAATTCTGTCTTATAATGCACAAAAGTGAGGACAGGTTGGTTTAAAAGAAGAGAGACATTAAAATATTAGCTTAATGATGTAGCAGTGGGGTTTTTTTCATACGGCTGTCTCTAAAATACACATAACTGGGACACACAAACTACAAATCTATGTTATTTTAATATGTCTATATTAGTTCGATACAATTATGAAAGGGTGAAAGATGTTCCAGACTTTTGTGCAATTACTTCTAATGCTGACTTTGCTTAGCTGTCTGTACCGTCTTTAAAAGTGGTCCTTGTTACTTTGCCATTGCTGTCTGCACAGCACATCGCATAGTGAAGGCAGCCTGCAACAATTGGTATCTCTTGTATTTTGTTATGGTTTGTCCTAGTGATGTGATTTACTGATGTGATCACTGCAAACTCCAATACCTTGCAATGGGTGGAGCTTATTGGAATACCCACATTTGAGGCTACAAGTACCGTTAGCGCACACATTACTTCAATGCAAAATCCACTGTGAAGAAATAAAAAAAAATAAAAAAAAGACAGATGGAAAACCTGTAGTAAAAGAGTTATATGCAGGAAATCCCATGCCATGCACTTATCAAGAAAGTGAAGTATACATGATGAATGGTGCGCAGCCCCTGAACAAGGAGAAACGCCACCCAACCAGGTTCAAATGGCACCGTCAGAGGAAACCAGGCCTTCCCTTGCAATCAGTTTGCTTTAAAATTGAGGTTACATTTTTGTAAGAGCTGTTTTCCTTTAACCACAGCTATGGAGTTCACACTGTGCCCGACTGCAGCAACTTTACTGTGATAACTCCAATGCATTTTTCGGAAGCCTGATTATTTTCCAGTGGTGCTGAGGCACCTCTGCCTAACAGTCCTCCGTGAGCGGCTGTTTTCCCCTTGCCGTGCCATTATCCACTGGCTCAAGCAGCACAATTTTAAGATGAATAGTCCAGACTGCCTTGACTGCAGTCGCTGGGCAAAGGCATACCTTGCAGTGTGTAGTACTGACAGGAAGTCCAACATTGGAAGCTACCACAACTGTGAACGCCGAAGCCAACTCAATAGTGAATCCACTGCGGGAAGCATAAGAAAACACTTCACAATCACTCTTTGCATCAGCTTGGACTGATACCGTGCAGTGTGCCAAAGCCTTACCCGTTTCTTCTTTCGACTGTTTTATCTCCAACTGATTTTTGTCACAGGAATAAGTTAAGAGAACAAGGAAGGACATAATGGGAATGGCACAGGCTAGTGATCTGTAGTAACCTGGCTGCACGGCTCATTGCATCATGGATTTTTACTACTCTACGCTGCGGTGAATCATGCCTAATTAGTAATTCAGTTGAGCACCAGCAGAGGTCGAGTATGCATTAAGAATGAAAATTACTGTAATAAATACATATGGTTTTAATAGTCTGAAGCACACTGGGAAAGTCACTGTAATCTTGCCATTTCCAAATGCACCTCCTGCCTCATTAATTAGGTCATCAGCAAGAGACTGTTCACATAAACCGCTACACCTCAAACATATCCAGTATTAGTTTACAGGGTTATCTTTTTTCCTTTTCTCTCTTTCTTTCTCTTGCTTTTTTTGCATTCTTTCACTCTCTCTCCTTTTTCTCTTTTTCTTTCATTTTTTAGAAAGACAGAGAAGTCAAAGCCAGTTATCATTAAAATCAAAGCACAGCAAATCCAGAAAACTGCATTATGAACAAAACACTGGGTAGCACCTTCTCAGATTGGTTCACACACAAAGTTCACACAACTGTAATGAAACTGTGCACCTACCTTGATGGTGTGATTGGAGTGAGGTCTTTACCCATGGTCTGGATAACTCTTCTACCCCAGACCCAGAGACCCACACAGATCCCAACACCTCCATAAAACAGCAGCCAGATGGGAGTCGACGCTTCTTGCATTACACCACCTTGCTCATAGATAAGCCAGAGAGCAACAAGGGGACCGATTGCATTGCTGGAGAAACAGAAAAGCACCATCCAAGTTATAAAACTGCAGATAATTGCCTTGGAAGAAGTCTCTTATTTTCTTCATGATTTTACTTCATTGCGTGTGCAGCACTGCTCTGACTTGACCTTACAGGCAACAAACACCCTTTCTCGCTTGGAAAGGCTGCAGCAGGGGACTCTTATCATGTTGCTTTTTCAGTTGTCACTTCATCACTGACCACTATAGCAAATGCTGAGAGGAATTTCTCTTTTACAAATCATTTCCTGAAATGGCAGTCAGTAATACCTCATTAGGTCTGTTCTAGGACAAACACCAGTATTTTCAGTACTAACTTAAAGTTATATTAAAATATAGCAATTTGACAGCTGTGCATCCTTAAAATTCAAGTATTAAATTAGCTCTTTTTGTAGAAGAGGGAAATTAATAAACAAAATTACCATCACAGACAAGAAGATGCAAATATAATCTACTCTGACAACCTCTAATGTTTGGAGATACAATCAGAATGCAGCTGGGAAAGTGACTTAGACCACTTCAAACACATTGTAGAGCTAGTCAGACTGGAACAGAGAGGACTCCTTGGTGACACAGAGCTGGTGTAAGCCCATTTTGCTACCTTGCTGCTGCTATCTAAAGAAACACTGGAAATCCGCAACACTGAAGTCCCCACTCCTAATGCAGGTCACTTGATATTGGTGGCTGGAATCTCCAGTGCCTGGAGTGAGACTTCTGACTCTCTTTATTCTGAAAAAGCATCAAGTTTCTAGATATAAGGGTTAGAAGAAAAACATGAAAGCTGGTATCCAGTTACTTTAGAGGCTTAAATACTAAAAAAGAGTTGAGAACTTCAACATCCCCTTTTTCTTTTTGCAGTTCTTTTGCTAAACTGAGTAGCTGCTTGCCCTGCTGAGCAGCATTTATCCTCAACCACAAAAGCGTAAGAAGCAAGGTAGTGCTGCACTTATGTCTAAATCATCATGAGCAGAGCAAACCTGTCCAATGTCATTCAAAAAGCCTGAAACCAGCAGTAAGCTCACCTCTTGTATAACAATAAGGAGAGATGGTCACAGTGAGCACTGCAGGCAGGATCGACAGCTATGCTCGCCTAGCAGGCAGGACCAGCTTCCTGGTCTCACTCCAAAGCACACAGATGGAGTAAAGGCCAGTTCTAACATCATATATTGTGCAAACCAACCCACCATAACTGACCGTTAATAACTGACTTGAATCCCATCTCTGCTAGACACAAGATGCTAGGGGCTGAGTGCTAATTGTCAAGAGATGAGGGTCCTCAGCATTGCAAAGCTCGGCTCATCTAAGCAACACAAAACCCTCCTTCTTTCTTACGGTCCTTGAGAAATCGAGCTCTGAACCCTGAGAAGAGGTCCTGCAAAGTAACACACAACAACATTCAAGCTTCGAGGCAAATGAAAATACTCGAATATGCCCTTTGATATAAAAAGGAAGAGAATGATTCTTACAGATTTTGAGAAAGATGCTGAAAATAAATTAGTGAGATAACATAAATAATATAATCCAGTGGGTTTGAAGACACTGGGTAGTATGATAAAGAGCAAAATACACTTTAAATAGTGATTTCTGCTAGCAAAAATTACTTTAAAATTCTGGTCCGATACTGTGCCTGAGTATGCATTTACTTACTGAGGTTTTGCACGAGTGAAAGGATGTTATATGAAAAGTCCTTAGTGCCTAAATGCAAGAGTTATTTTACCTTCAAGGAAGAAGGAATTCTTGATTGAAGCATTTCTAATATTTTAAAGTTGACCTGCAGCTTCTTTGCCAGTGTTTTCAGGTGTGGATTAAATTATTTGCACATTTAAATGCCTTACTGTGCATAGCTAAAAAAAAAGGTAATTCACTGTGCCTTCAACTGGTGAATGCAGAAGGATGGATAAAGGCAACTAAAACATTGATCAGCTGAAGCAAAAACCAATCATCCTTTCTTTTAGTGCTGTATGACATGGGACAACCTCCCTGTTGAAAATAACACGTACATTTGGAGCAAGCCCAGGCACTGATTCCTAACTGTTCTGAAGAGATTGTGAATGGATATTTGTCAGTGCAAATGTAAATGGGAAGACAGAAAAGGCTTAAAAATCTATAGCAGCAAACTATGCTCTTTTATACTAAAATCCAGTTTTAATTATTTGCAAATACTACACCTCTGTGAATCAACTAAGCTTAATCCTTGAAGAAAAGGTTATTTTCTTATTTGTGGTAATGGAAGGCAAGACAAGGCAAAGCTCAGCTCCTTTATGCTCAGTCTCAGACAACCCAGTGGCTGATGCTGACCAATAGATCAGAACAGATGACACTGATGCCAACAGAGGCAGCATTTCTGATATCTTCCCTGTAGGAAAAGAAAGCAGAGGAGCACTGGATCCATATGCGATTGGAAGGCAAAAAGGCAATTAACTGCATTTTCACCTGGGGGTATCTGCACTACTTGTTACCTATATCAGAGAGACATTTCTCCTCTACCTGTAAATCACATTCAGCCTGACTTAAACATTCAGCTTGCAGGGGCAATGGCATCTCCCAGCCCAAATACCTGCAAGTGGCTACCAACAGCCAGCAGACTGGCAGTGGTGTGAAACTGATCTACCACCATCACAGCTCTTTAGAGGGCTCCTTCAGCTTCTGGATTTGCTCAGTAGGTCCAGTCCTAGGGACTTGTGGTACCAGTGCTTCCTATGCCAGCGGTGGCCTGTCCCAGCACAAAACTGCCAAAAGCTCACAACGAATGCACCTGACTCATGAACTGCAAAAACTAGGATCTTGGTACTGCATACATCAGCTTCAAGACATTACCACAAGCATGTGCAATCAGCCATCCCTGGGACTAGGAAGAGTTCATTGATAGAAGACAAGTCCCAACAGGAAAGTAAGATAGAAACAACACAATAAAAAACACTGACAATAAAAAGACATTGTTAGATTAGAGACTTTGCTTTGAGACCTCCTGCAATTGACCGATGTCTCCTACAGCTGGGTGACTAAGCAGATGAACCACAAGGATGCTGGCTAAACTGGATGGGGCATTCACAATATTTCCCACTGGTTCTATCTCATTTGACTCAAGACATGGCAAGCAGAAAAAAGACCTCAAATCTTCCATTCATTCGGCAAAGATTCATTCCTCAAGTCTATTTTCAAGAAGTGATTTTCTCTTACTCTCCCACGCAGCTCTTCCACTTGTTTTAACTAACTCTGCTTTGTGCTGAAGCTCCAAGTCCTGTTTGTGGTAGGTTAGAGGGAGTAGAAAAAGGTCTCAAATGGTCACCCAGGGCTCTGAACCCCTACCAACATCTACCTATGTGTAAAACTGCCATTAGGTTCCTATGTAACTGAAGCACTTTTGAGGATGTTACTGTATTATTTAGCTATTGGGTTGAAAAGCCAAGATAAACTACTCCTGTCATGGTATAACTTTAGTTTTGCATTACCTACACGTTTCCCACGGAGCATGAGGGTGGCCATTACAAGTTAATTTTAGGATGAATTTATAAAACATTATGGCATCAGCAGCCTAACTCCTGAGTCTACCTGTCATGAAGTGTATTTTCCATGTCCAGTATTTTTAACCATCTCTATGGGCTCTGCCAGCCTCGGTCACTCACAGGACACAGGACATTGCAACAGGGGTGGTGCTTAGGGGCTGTTTGCCTCCCCTGGAGGCGCGGTACAGGGCTAAATGCCATCTACAGTAATGCTTGTACTTGCAGATGTGTTTCACAGTGGTTCAGCGAAGTGCTGCTGAGTGTTTCTGAAGCGCTGCCTGCCCCTCATGATGATTTCGCTAGCTCTCTTGACTAATGTGAATTGGCACAAATTCTCTTCCTCTGCTTGCTTGTGCCAGCTGAGAATCTGTCCTGCACCATTTATAAAGCTGTTGTGAAAGACAGCATTTGACAGTGCATCTGAACTATAAATAGAGCTGGCTTCTCGTCTTCCCTGTGAGACAGATAGTATTACCAACAAAAAAAAACCACCCTACATTCAGCTACATTGAGACAGGCTTAGAGTTTCCCATGCACACACACACAAGCAGAGATTTTTGGATACCCTTGGATCATGAGCCCAGGCCCTTCTCTGGAGGAACAAGAACTACAACCATTTTGTTTTGGATTTTTTTTTTAAGTAAAAAGTAAGGGGTTTTTTTTCAGTAATGGAAGAATGCCATCAGCTGACTGCTCTATCACCAAATTCTATCAAACTTGTCATAATGTTTTATGAACTAGCAACACTGCTGTTACCTCACTGCTTATTTCAGGGCAGTAGTGAGTTGCTCAAAAAGACAATCTAATTGTATGCTCTGAATAAGCTTTATGTTGTAAGATACAATCTACAGGCTACTTGATGACCATGCATTGATTCTCTGCTGCCTGAAAAAGCAGGTTGTGTATTAGCCACTTTTTCTGGTTGAGTGAAAGAAGCTGGAGACATACATTAGCACTGATTAAAACTGAATCAGAAGCAAAATAGCCATACGAGACATCTATATTAGGCTTCAAATATTACAAATAAAATTACACAATCCCCAGTCATTTGACTATTTCCCAAACCAGGATTTCATAAATGAACTTTCCACTGGGAAAACAAGTGGGGTGAAGTTTTTGGATGTGCTGCAGTTACGCCTAGAGACATCACCCAGTTGAGTAAGGATGCGAGATAGATACGCCTGTCTGAACCAACAGGAAAAAAATATGTCCTAATCTCCAGAGATCTCAGATTATTGAGAGAGTTTTATCCTAGTTCCAAGAACCAGCTAGCTTTGAAATAGCGTGTAACCCATAGCGCAATAACAGTGTGTCACAGCTGTGCCCTGTGAAATGCAAGGCTTTGTGTGCATTAATGAGTCAGGAAGTCTACATATTCTTTTTGCAGTTTATCACTGCATACTGTAAATGCTGGCCCTGAAACTCCAACTCCCTGGACCTTGGAGGACTGGGTCCATCCTCCCCTTTTGCCCACCAGCATCAGCCTTCCCCCAGCAAGCCCAGTCATGGGCCCTGCTCAAAGCAGAATGGGGAGGAATACCTGAACCTACCAGAGCCCCCCAGTTGCTTGCTGTTTCTCTCTGGCTTGCCTGCATGGCACAACAAAGACACAGTGTACCTGTACAATAAGGACACAAGTGAAGATTCATATCTACTGGAACTGCAGTTCCAGGACAGACTGCTATTAAAAAGGGAACAAATCAGATTTGAGGCTGCTCTCGGTAATTGTAATGCACATATTAGCTTCCTAAATATTCTAAGTGATCTTGACTGCAGCACTCAAGGAGGAAACAAGAAATACTCATTTTGTAAACCAGCCTTATTATAGCTCCTTTAGACTCCTTATTTAGCCAGGAGACTGATTCGCACTAAGCTCCCTGTGTGCTATAAGATACTGGCAATATTCTGGCCCTTCCTTCCTTTAACCCCATTGCTTTTAAAGGAAAAAGGGAAAATATGAGTCCCATTGCTGTTTGTGTGCTCTGGCCTAAAAATCTAGTGAAATCTGTAGGGAGGCAAAAGGAGAAGTTTCCTTTCTCTGTATTATGGGCAAGCACGTTATTGCCTAGTTTCACTTGCACTGCTTTGCTCAACAGCTAATGTCCCATCTGGTAGTAGTTCAGTTTCCCTAAAATACCGAAAGAATGTGTAAAAATAGCTCTGAAATAGTTTTAAATCCTATCTTCAGTAATGTAGCCTATATCATCTGAATAATAAGAGAGCCATTCTTTGTCAAGCTTATGCCATAGATCTACATGGCATTACCTGCAGACTAACATGAATAATCCCTTTTTCCAATAATACTTAAGTATGAAAAGGCGAGGGTAGTCCTGAAATCCTCCACATGAAATTTAATTAGAGTAGCTATATTCAAACAATTTATGATGCAGCAGGAACTTAGCAAAACTGAGATCCCCTACACAAGTGTGAAGCATCTGCAAGCAGGTTTCTCCTCACTACAGCAGCTAAACCTCAATAACTGCTCCTTGGAGTGCATGGACATGGGTGGGTGGCATGGTCTGTGGTCACCCTCTTCAGGTGGAGCATCATGGATCTTGCCACAATCACAATAATAAACCAACCTTCCTCCACCGCTAGACACAAGCCAGGGCACACGACTCCTTCTGTCACTCCTGGGTTTTCTCCCATGACAGTGGGAATCATGGCCCGAGGCAGAGAGGGCAGGTAGGAAGGGACAGAAGAGGCTACCCATTTATAGAAGAAATCTGAACAAGACCAAACACATGCACAGATGGGTATGTAGGAACATGAGGCTCAAGTTTTTTTCACAGCATTAACAGCAGATTTTTATCAGCAAAACTCCTCTGGAACTACAGTATCTTTCTGTAGGTCAACCTGCTTCAAATGCAAGCTTTCAAGGAACAAGCTCCAGAGAATGCTTGAGTTAAACAAAAACATCTCGTTTGCGTGAATGGGCTGTGGAGCCAACACACAGTTTGCTCATAGCTTTCTCATTCCCAACCCAGCAGCAAAGCAGCCAAAGCCACTGTTGTGCTGAGCACAGGAGATAGCTATGGGTTCAGCAGTCCTCTCTAGACACTTCCAAAACAGCCTGCCCACCTGCCTTTGGTTTCAGGAACTAGTGCATTCAGACATGCTTCCAGATTGTGAAACACAGCATAAACCCTACAACTCCAGTGACTCCCCACTACCCACATTTAATTATACAGGTAGGCTGCTGTGGCTGCAGCACTGAGCTTCAGATTATCACTATTCCTGCTGAACCAACCTATATTTACAGAAAATAAGCTCAGTCCAACTCAACCATAGGTGTATATAACCCCTGCTGGCCAACAGCACCCAGCCTCCTGGCCTCTTGGGAAAGCTGGCTCTCAGCAAGCATTTAGGAAGCTGGCAGTCCTCCTTGTGTCACGCTCCTGGGCCAGGTCTTTTTTTCCATCCTGCCCTTTTTATTCTTCTGTTGCCCTTGCAATGACCCGACGTGCTCCCTTTGTGCTCGGGTGCTGAGCTAGTGGGACCTGCTCACTCAGCACTGCTAATTAACTTCAACAACAACATTTTTTGCAGCAGTTCTGTCCCAACACATTCAGTCAGGATTTTAAATTCTTTAGATTTCATTGAGCCCATGTGCACGATGGTGTCACAAGGCTCTCGGCCCAGCTCAGTTAGTCCCAGCCCTGGACGGGCTCCAGCATCCTTGACACAGCACATATAAGCTCTGCAGCAGGGGGGCAGGAGGAGATGGTCTGAACAAAACAGTCACCCAAACAAGGAGTTACCATGACTCCCTGTTGCTTTTAATGCACAACTGCCCCAGCCAGGATCCCTGCTGATGTCAGCCCAAACACAAGTCCGGACTGCTACAAACATCAGCTCCTACAGCAAACATGGCTGGTATCATCATGATGCTAAAAAGCATGATCTTGGAACAAAGTGGGGTCTAGCTACCCCTATTATGAGTTAGTTCTACAATCAAAGGCAAAATACTGATTTAGCTCTTCCAGGTCCAGGGGTAAAGCCTGGACAATGAAACTAGGTAGATCTCCATTTGATTTTTTGCCCACTGAGGTGCTATCCAAACTATATGAGACACTTCTGCTCCATAAAGTGTTTCTGCGCTGCATCATGGTTCAGTCCCTACCATATGCCTCATGCTTAAATATGCTCCAAAACAGGTGAATCATTTAACTACCTGCAGTTTTTAATTTTTATATCAGCTTTTAATTTTTCTCTCTTTGCTTCTCTTACGTGCTCCTGTCCCTTCAAGGAATATCAGCAAGCAGCCTGATGGAAAGTATATAGAAAGCATAGGAACAAGTGAGTTCCAGGATGCAGAAGGAAAACGTAGGAAACAAACCCAGAGAAAAAGATGTGGTTAACGGAGGTGCCCTAAATATGCAAATGAGGAGTTTAAAACCAAATGCAGAGGAAAGAGGGATTTGAGTGACAGGATTCAAGGCTGAGAGAAAAAACTGAGAAGCAGCTTGACAGCAGCACCTAAAATGAGAGGGAAATTGAACGAAGGAGGGACATGGAAAGACAGCAGCCTTCAGTGGAAGATGGACTGCAAAGGCTTGCTTTCCACAGAAATGTGGACAGCAAGGCATGATACTAGCTAGGTTTTACCACACTATTTTTAAAACAGCTCGCTGCCTTTCAGGCTCTGCAGATCCTTATGCAATATGTGGAGGAGCCAAAAGCCCAGTAAGAAGTCTTCTGCTCTGCTAGACAAAGACTGGCAAAATGCCTCAGCTACATAATCCACAAGATAGAAATCTGCATTCACAGTGTTTTATCTACTCAACCTTTTTGGCATACAAAAGGGTCTTTAATTCTTATTGCTGGAACGCTTACAATTGTAAGAATGGGTTCCTATCCAGTCCTACACCCATGACCACCTTGCGTTTCTACCAGCTTTGAAAAAACAAAGCTAACTTGTTCTTTAGTTCTGCAATTACACAAATTTAGCTTAAGAAGAGATTTTGGAATAAAAGCATTTAATAAAAACGCATACTTCCTGGCAAATTTGGTAGGATCACTGACAGAAACAGAGATCTGCAGTATACTAAAAAGTATGATTTTTCAGGAAAGGATATTGCCAAGGCAACAAGCCAGTCCAAATGCAGAATTATGGGGGAATTAGACTTTAAGATGCAACGAAGCATGGAGTCCAAATGTTGTCTTTCATACTGGCTGGCTTTTATCAACAACAAATTTGCTTTCTGAAGTGACTGCATCCTTGCAAATCTCTTCTAACAAATTCTGCTACCCTTGCCTCTTACAGAAAAGGCAAGTGATGCTTACATAAACATGTGAGTCCTTGAGAAGTATGTGCAGACATCACCTACAGGGAATAAAGAAGCAGGGGAACCTACTGGCATAGGCTGTGAACTCTGTGGAATGGTTATTTCCCAATGCACATTACAACAAATACCAGCCATGTTTGTCCTTATTCCTATGTTCCCTTGGCACTTAATGCTGGCCACTTGCAGAGCATGGGTACAGGCCTCCACGGGTCTTTGCTCTTGCCTGGTGTCATACCTGGTAGATCCTTGCAGATACAAAGGGAGTAATAACAAGAGCGAGGCCAAGGCTGCTTTTTCAGAAAGCCCTCTTCTAAACTCCTAGAACACTGGATGGACAGGGATGCAAGACACATTTGTAAATGTTTTCAAGATAAGCTGTGAGTTAAACTGCATGGCTAACATGAGTGAGGAGCAATAACTGTTCTCCTTGCTAAGGCAGACAGCATTTGCCCAGATGCCTAAGGAGGACCATGAAAGCTATGAACACTGCAAAGCCCCACTGCAAATGCTGAAACAAATACCCTCAGGGCACAGCAAGAGTTCAGCGGAAAGGGGACTCAGTATGGCCCAGCTACAATCCAAACAAGGACCACTGTGCTGACAAGCAGCTTCTCAGGGGGCCTTATCACAATACAGGAAAGGGCGCCTAGTAAATACCATGTGGACCATCCTAGGACTAGGGAAAAGGCAATCCAGCCAAATCCTAAAGGAAAAATACGCAGCATTCCCAGGGACAGAGCTAAACACCCAAACTGCCCTTCAGTCACATTCCACCAAGATGGCAAGGTGCAATAGGGCCCTGCAAATACAGCAATGTTACAAGCAGGTAAGCAATGGGAGTGCAGACAAGGAAGGTATAAAATGCTCCATCCTTGGCATACATCCTGTGTCCTTCAGTTAAAAGTCTGTACTTTGTGGAATAAAATAGAGCCAAGCCTTCAAAGTGAAAGAGGTCTGCAAATGAGTGAGTGAAGAGACACTATTTCACCAGGGTCTGACCAGATGATGGAGGACAAAAAGCTGCAGATAAACATCTCTGAGACCAACTTCAAGGTTCTGCCAGCTACCTGAGTCACATGAACATGAGAAAAAGATTCTGGGAGGATGATCCTTTTCACTTATTCCTGGGAAATGATGTTAGTCCCATGGGAGTTAAGGGCAGACATATGTAAGCCAAATGACTGATGGATGAACTCACTGGCTTCTTCCAAACTCAAGGTGCAACTCAGTGGCAATAGTAGCTCTGGATAAAACTCTTGCTGGGGAGTACTGCATGCCAGAACTATGCTGGGAGTTGGGAAACTTCTTTAATGAGCACTAGGAGATAAGCCATAGCCCATGTCCCCTCTCTGTATAGGGCACAGGAATGTGCCCCAGGGGTAACTCAGTTTATTTTGGTAAGAGAGGTGTGGCAGCTGGAGAAGTTGTATGGGCAGTTTCTGAACTTCAGTAGGACTTAGATGTTAAGGCTTGTTAGATTTTCTGGGTTATTTAGTGATACACTGACTTACACAGCCCTAGATCCTGGAAAACTTAAAAAGATTCAGCAAAGGGAAGTCTTTAAGGGCTGCAGCAATCAAAATAAAGACATTCTTCCCGCACCTCTTTTCACAATATGACAAAGGATGAAATTTATCTAATGACAAAAGTAGTCTAAACCTCTCATTTGCTGATGGTCTCTGATCTTGCAGTAAAAAAGGCTGCAAACTCTGCAGGACTGGGACTGTCCTGTTTGTTTTTACAGTGGTTGGCGTGCCAGCGGGAGTCTCAATGCCTCAAAGCTTATCAAAATTAAACCTGAATTAAACTAATTACTGCACAATTATTTAGCAGCGATAAAAAAGATGTTAACATTGAGAAGAAAATAAGCCTATGACTGAGCAGCCCAGTTTCTGGAAAGCACCAGGGGCATTAGTGTCACATGCTTTATGAAACACAGCCCTGATGATCATCTGCCTGCAGACATGAATACACTTTCCTACCAGCCAAGCTGGCAAACCTTGCTCCAAGAACTGAAACTGCAAAATTGCTGGTTTGTGAGATCTCATCCTCTTACCTGACATCATTACCTCCATGGGCAAAGGATCCAAAGCAGGCTGTTAAGATTTGGAGGAAGTGGAAAAGTAGATGGACCTGAGACGTGTCTTTCTCTTCCTTATCCTCTTCCACAGGCTCAACTGGGGGCCGGTTAGGATCTGCAAGCTCAGAGGCCAACTTCATTTCCACCCCACCTTCCTCTGCCTCAATCTCTGCCTCGGCCACTGCGTTGCAATAGCTGGAGTAGCTGTCATAGCGGACTCGCTTCTTGGAGTAGGAAACAGTATCTCCCACTAATTTTTCACTGTCCTCTGGAGCTGATGTATCTGCTGCCTTAAAGGAGGAATGCACGGGCATGCCACAGATAGCAGCTGTGTAACATGTATAACTATTGTTGCGGCGTAACAGTTTGTAGTTGTTTTCTTGAGCAGGCCTCTCGTCAGTGGCCCTGTCCAGGTGTATTTTGTGAAGCAACTCTTTGTATAAACCTGAGTCCTTGTGCACAGTGTGATAAACGTGGCCATCGCTCCTCACCTGGCCATCGAAGCTGAAGGTGCCATTGGAAACAGGTGATTTCACCGAGGTGTGCGTCATTGAAAATGCCCTTCCTAAAAAGACAGAGATCTGGAGTTTTTATTTCTATGAAATGCAATGCAGAAAGCCCCTCCCTCCCAATTCGTGAGACAATAAACCGGCAGAAATCCAAAAATGCTGGACAAAAAAGCTCAACTTGCAATAGATCGTATTCAAGTCACTGCAAAATAAACTCTCTCATCTTCTGCGTGAGAAGAGTGTTGTACCACCACTGGGTCTCCCCAAGACACGCTGTATGACCTGCAGCAAGTCACTGGGCATCAGCTATTCAGAGGTGATACTTGGAGGTGAAATCCTCAGGTTCTTTGAAAAAGTAATTTTGATAAAATTTTTCTCTTGTAAAATAAGCTCTTTTTGTGAGGTTTTGAACTCAGCAGGCATAACGAGGAATTCTGGAAAGGTGTTTTACTGTAATTTCATACCGAATACGAGGTTACCTCTCAAAAGTAACTGGGTTTGAGAGACATTTACATAACTTACAAGTAATTTAAAAAATAAAAAGTTACTGTGCTGCAGAAAGATTTCCTCAGCTATTCCAGTATTCTGTACATCTTATTTCTATGAACATGATGCTAGTTATTCCCACTGTATACATTTAACAGTAGCATACACTGTAGAACACATATCACAGCTAAGGCAATATTTCTGAAGAAACTATCTGTTTCATTTCCTTACTTCCCGGATTTCCCTGTGCAACATACAGAATTTGGTTTAGCTATTTTTAAATTGGAAGCATGTGTCATGGCTTCGTGTCATGACTTACATGATTTTGTAAGCAGCAGTTGAATATGTTAGGCATTTATTAACCAAATTACAGGGCTGTGCAGATGTTAGCAAAGCGATATCAAAGTCAGCAGATCACTAAGTGTGGTCCACCACACGAGAACAAAAAGAGTTTTATGCCCACAAGCCTGCTTCTTACAAATATATGTTTCAACAACAACGTGTGAGATTTTTCTAGTGGAAATACTCCAAATGGTCATACGTTTATCAACTAAAGCCCGAATCTTTTCATCTCCTGTGGTAGTATGCTAATCATCTTTATGCTGAATTTAACCTTCATACATCAGCAATTTGTGTTCTCTGTATTTTTCCACTGCTTAAAACAATGGAAACACCATTCAGGGTACAAAGTAAAGCAAAAAGGAAAGTAATTTTTGTTTCAGCATTTTCTAAAATTGAAGTACAGCAAACAAAATATAATAGTTTTTAAGTCCTTTCTAGAAAACATCACTTGTAACTGAGCCTCTTTCCCAACAAGTGCTGAAGAGGGATTGAGCTGGAAATCACAAACACTAACTTACCATTTGTAACAGAGACCTACTTGCAGTTAAGAAACGCTATGGAAACAGGGAGAATATAAGCACTTGGTGTTGCCTTAGTTTCTTACCATATGGTACACGTGGATGGTTTCCATTTGCAATAGTATCTGATGCCCCAGCAGCTTCTGTTACTGAGCCAGTAAGGGGAACTGTGCTCTCGTCAGACGCTTTGGCACCAGGAAGCTCTTTAAAGACTGGTGTTTCTTCATCTTGAATTTTATCAAGACTTTCATCTGATATCCTTGACAGTGCAGCATCTTTCTTTAACCGGCCTGAGGAAATAACAGTACTGTAATTTTAAACGCAACCTATATGTCTAGCTGCTTATGTTTCCATTATTTGCATCAACAGCATAGATCAACATGGATACAATAACCTGGCTCCATTTCACACACGTTCTTTATTTATTTCTAACACTGATCTTTAAATTTGTCTGAGAAAATTCTAAAGCATCTTTGTAACTTCCTACAAAATTTGCCAGAATAGATAAATGATATAAAACACTGAGTTGCTTATTTATTAATGAAATCTGAAACTTTTCTCTATGTTTTAAATGCTGCGTTCGTTGAATAGCAAAGAAAACAAGAAAAACACTATCAGCTTAAAGCTGTGACCAGCCCAACTGACTGCAAAGTTAAAGAAATCACCTAAAGATAATAATTCTTGCAGATTTTTCCTCTTTAACATTTCCTTAATAAAATATGAAAAACTGATTATATTCCAGGATTTATTATCCTGTTTCTACTGAAGTCCAGAAAAAGTGAGCACTGTAATGGATTACCTAACAAGGTTTTGGATTTCTACCACTGCAGGCATTTAAAAGCAGGTTACACAAATACACAAGGAATAGTTTAAGCACATTCTGCCTGTGGGTGGGACCGGACTAGGTGACCTCTCAAGGGCACTTCCAGCTTTGCAATGAAACTTTTCATGGTTTTACATCACATTTCATGAAGCAATTACTTACTTTCTATTTTTCTCTTCATCCAGGGGCACACAAAAATCCAGACTAAGACAGCAAATACTAAGGATACACCAACTGATATTAGAGCAATGGCCCACATTGGCAATATCAATCCCAGTACTGTGAAGACAAAGAAATAAAACCCAAGCAATCATAAATTAACATGACAATTATGTCAGGCAGTGGAAGAACAGTCTGTTGCAGAAAACCCTGTGTTCATAATGTATTCAAAACCAAAATCATTTTTAACTTATGTATCAGTTAGTGCAGTATTTAAAGGTCTAATTGACATCACAAACATTTACAGGCTTAGTCTTCCAATTCTGTTACCCCACTGTGTCCTTATTTGCAAAGAAGGCAGGGTAAAAACTCACACATCAGGGCTGCTAAAACAACCCTGCAGTGATTTTATTCACTAATGCATGTTAGACCATGTTGCCCATTAGGGTAAGTATTTACCTGACCTTTGCTCTGGTTAATAAAGCCTGATGCTTAGCTTAATGTAAGCCATGATTTGCTTATGATAATAGCTAAATGTAGCATTTGAGAGCTCAGGTTTCAGTCCTGCAATGCGCAATCATGCCAGTAACTTTAAGTATCCCCCCCATAGAGCTCCTTGCATTTGTTCAATTGAATGATTAGGCCCTTAATGAAGAAAGAGCTTGGACTATGATCTTTCAAACCCATATATGCATGCTTGTCTTGAAATATACGTGATTAATTCATCCTTGTAAGTAAATGTTGCCATGACAGAGGCCTTGGAGAGTAAATATGTATTTCCCAAGTATCAAAAACAGAGTCCCACCTTTTTATTCATGCACTTCAGAGACTGCTAAGCTGAAACAGAAGGGACATTAAGATTCTTATTTCATTTATTTTGCTTAATGAGTCACTGCAGAGTGCCTGACCTACTTCTGCAGTACAAGAGATGAGGAAATGTTGGTTATACAGCTGATTTACTGTGAGACATCTTGAATACATAGCCAATTAAACTCAAGAAAAAGGAATAATTATGTTACCTTCAAATTGGGAACTTCTCAAGCTTTCTATTCATTTCAGTAACCTTGTGAAGTAGAGTCTACTAACTGCATTTATTGAGTACATCCTGTGTGTCAAGTTTTAGAGAAAACAAATTTCTATTCAAAAAAGGTCACTTTCTAAGGCTGCTTTCTTTAATTCAGGGACATGGTTCAGGAGTGTCTCTTCCACAATAATCCAATCTGAAGATAACATTTAATGACCAGAGTCTTCAATAAAGTAGTCGAGATCATAGAACATCTTTTTTCTGAGCTGTTTTGCTGCTAATGCATGTTTAAATGTAAACTGATTAAGTAAAGTTAAATATAAACATATAAATACAAATATATAAACATAAATGTCTAAATATAAACACAAACATAAGTAAACACAACTATAAACACAAACATATAATTGCACACAAAATATACAAATATACAAAATAACTCCTGAAAATGACACATATCATTTCTTTCTACTGAGTTGCAAAGGAAACACAGCACCCAAGTAAAAAGGTGCATTTAGTGCAGAAACAGGCTTGTGGCTTCTTATCGTTTAAGGGATATAAAGAAGTAAATTTAATTAATCAGCTCCATAGTAGATCTGCCAGAACACTGACTCGGCTGATTTCAGTGTGCTCAGATTCACGAAGCTGAAGCTGGCAGCTCAGTATTTCCCGTTCCTCTAAAAAGGGATTTTCTTTTGTAGCTCTGCTCTCCCCCACTAACTGGAGTTATCAGGAAGGAGTCACAAAATCACATGCACAAGTAGAAGCGCGTGGGGAGGTGTATGATTTACTTTTGCCTTTGTTAACTCCTAACATAGGAGATAACCATACAACATCAACAACTACCTGACAGCACACTGGTAGAGCATCACTAGACACTGTGGGAAGCCTCCCTCCCGTGGAAGGCTCACTCACCTGGTGCCCCCGTGTACATGATGGAAAACACATTAATAGCTATGGTAGCAGCATAAAACACTGGAAGTGCACGGAGACCATTGGGCACAGGATCTTCCTGCACAGAAATTGTGGAGAGAGGGGAAAAAAAAAAAGGAAATATTAGCAGGATTTTCCACCAGATTAATGTCAGCATGAACCACCATGAGGAAAACACATGCATGCTTTTGAGTGAATGCCAGTTAGGTGGAGCTCTTGGGTGGATGGTGAGAAAAGGATGGTGACCTGTCTGGTTACACCCAAATCCACATCGCTGGTCCCAGCAAGCACTAGCATTCTGGCTTGACACTGCTAATGGGGACCAGGAAGACAGGTTGTACTATCAGGTCAGCTGCAGACCTGCTGGATGATCTGGGACCAGGTTTCTTTATGGGAGTGTTTTCTTACCTATCTTGTCTCCAAGGTGAGGAGTCCCTTTCACTTGGCATGACTGAAGGGTGCCCAGCAGGACAGAGCTTTGATATTTTTGGGCTTGGCTACAAGCCTCAGTGCAATATGCCCATCACAAGAACTTATTCCTAACCTGTCAGTTTCAACTGAGACAATCTGACACCTTCCACCAGCTAACAGAGATCTCCAAAACGTTAAGTGTCTGGCCGTACTGAACAGACAGCATACATAAAGTGAGCATCCACTGTTTAGTACACTGCTGTGCCTACTTGCCCTCTGTGGTCTCGTGCCCTCAGTGCTCACAAGGAAGGGCTCAGCTGACAGCGCAGCGGAAATGCGCTATGCGAGCCATGGAAAAAAGCCTTTGTGAGGAGACTGCTTTGGCCTTTTGAGTTGCTCCATGTGTTTGCAAAGAGCCTGGCAAAGCTAAGGGCTGGCGAATGTGGTTTTGTTTCTTGCTGCCACGAGCTAGTAAAGGGAGCCAAGAGATGGCTGCGGCCACTCTGCACTATGCCTTGGTCCTGAAGCATGATGCAGTGCTGGCTGTATCCACAGGGCCAGATGCTATTCACAGACACCCCCAAGAAGGGCATGAACCCCCACACCAGGCCATCGGCTCACAAGCTAAAAGGCTGCTCTTTTTTTATGCACACACACACCAAGAGTCAGTACCTGCTTATGCCAGAGGCTCTACAGATCTTACTACTTAGTGAATGGCACAGATGGCAGTCAGAAGACAATTTCCTTAGCTTGAATGCTTTCTGCCTCAAAAATGCTTAAATATATTGCTTTTATACAAGAGCTCTTGTGATTTTGATGACTAATTTCTCAAGTTATTAGGTTTTGAATGCAATAAAGGAACTTCTCGTCCTTTATGCAACTTGAGGAATTTTAAATTCAGAGCTGAGCCTGATCAAATTTATCATCTGCTTTTATCACTGACATTTATTTACATAAAAAATAAAGAGTGATGAATATGAGGTTACAGGTGGTGCTATTTATAGCAAAAGAATTAATCCCTCATCTTTTTAAGTTCCCTGTATAACTAATAATATAGTGTCCCTTATTTTAGGTGACTGTCATGTACTGCACTCCCCCATTTTAGCAAGTTGAATGGTATGAGAGAAATGGGAAGAGCAGGTAAGTGTTCTGGCTTCCAGTTCATGCTGGGTGGCAGGCAAATCCTCTTCCACACTAAAGATATATGGACTGATGTTATTTCAAAGCTGTCACTTTTGACTGAGGTCACTAAAATCCATTGATTCAGGGTTCTTGGGAATCTAGGAAATAAGCAGATGCCCACCTTCTACTGTCTGATGTGCCAGAAAAGCAAAGCTTTAAATTCCACAACAAGGAAATACCGATTTGGGTATCTCCAAAGGATGATTGTTCTGTTTAAGTAATAGTCTGAATGACCATCATGAGGCTAAGTCAACACCAACAAGTTTATACTAATACAGATGCAATCTCAATGTACTGTCCTTTAATCAAACAGATCCTAATTATCACATAGCACCTTCTGAGCCTTAAATACTTGCTGCATTACTTACGCTGAGCTTTCATGGCTGCTAAGAGCAGCACAGTTCTAATGGCTATAAAAAAAAAAAAAGTCACAAACTTCCAATGCTGGAAATGCCAGCACTCAAATGGGAATGTAGAACACAGCCTTCATACCGTGCACTCATTGTAACAGTGAGATTTCTTTACCTTGTTTAAAATGAAGAATCTAATCAGCACGAAGAGGACTCCAGACATCAAGCCAGATAACAGTGGGGAAATAAACCAAGAGGCAACTGTGTAGAAGAAAATAAAGAATGAAACAAGAAATAAACAGCATTCTTGCATAATAATTAAGCAGTTGATGAGCCATAAATTTAAAACAGTTCTTGTACAACTGGAATGAATGTTTTGCATGTTTACTTGCAACTGGTACAACTCAGTGTCCGGTGACACTCATGAAAATCAAAGTAATACTAGGCACTATTAGAAACGTTGGCCAAAGCATTTCCTGATAATTTTGCAAGTTTAGCAATCAAATCCACCAGGAAAGTTTCTTTTAGTTTGATGTAAAGGGGACCATAAAAGCCCTGTAATTTCCTAATCACCATGATCACAAATGTTTCAAGCAAGTGGAAAGCAACTGCATCTATTAGGATGCCACGCTGCTTGCAGGGTAAAAGCCTCCGTTTCCAAAATGCCATGGCAGCATCAACTGTAATGAATAACACGTGTACATTTTTTGCAGGCCAGATTTGCAAGTGTCCAGGACTGATTTAACTGAAGTAGGTGGTAAAACTCCCACTGATTTCAATAAAACTGGATTAGGGCAGAGCTCTGGAAATCTCATCCAGAGTGATTTACTGTTTGCAGTGTGGTTAACATTGATTCTGCTGTCATTGCAAACTCCCTTCTACTTTCAACAGAACTAAAAAAAACAAGTATTGCTCCAACTTCTCTAAAACTCAGTTGTATTTCCATGTCTTCAGCATCGAACTCCTTTAACACAAGGTTTCAGCCATGACTTTGGTTACAAGGCTTCCAAAACAATAATGAAAACTCCTTCGCATCCCTGCTTGGCTGTGCTGATCCTGCCAATGGGAGGCTGCAAGTTAAACATGTTGTGTATGCCCAGCTTTCGCCTCCCTGAAGCTGGTGGGTGGAGAAACATGACTGTGGGCATTCACATGACGGCTAGCATTGTCGAGAGCAAGAATGGGGTGGTATGAGCTGCCACAGAAAGAATTAGAAGAGGAGGAATGTCACCTTGAAGCATGGCTCTGAGGAACAATGTGTCCTCAACTTACACTGGGGCAGCGCAGCTTATATTTTACCCCCTTCTCCACTGGAGACACACAGCAGCCCTTTATGAACATAGCACCAGTGCATCCTCTGAATGACAGGATTGGGGTGGAAAATCATTTAAGGAGGGAGTGCTATCAGCACAAAGCGGATTCCAGGGAATGTTTTTTGCAGGCAGTGCACACTATTTCACATAGCCTCACACATAAAAGGAAACAGGACTTACCAATCTTGACAAGCTGCATCCACTGGACTCCCTGCGTGCCAATTGCCACCAGAGAAAATCCAATTGTAGCACCTACGATGCAATGGGTCCCCGATATCGGGAGTTTCAAGAATGATGCAATCAGCTGCCAAACAGCAGAACCTAGGAAAAAACCCCAAGCATATGGTACTAACAACAACAGCAACAGTAATGTCAGACAGAAGATTCTTTGCCACATACTCACATTCTTTTATGAGCACTGCCTACACTCCACATGCACAACAGAGATCTCCTAAAGAGAGTTTTGCTCCTGTTCTGCCTCTAAAAGTAGATACTAAGACAGTTTAATAGCAGTTTTGAATGCTGCATCTTACTTATGACTTTATATTACTAACAGCTCTTTGCACTGCACAACAGTGCTGCTTTTTTATTTTTGAAGGCTTTCAGTATTTGCAGCCCGTCAGATTAAATACACAAACTGCTCTTAGTCTGCATCAAGCTTAAAAAACTCATTCTTGAGGGCTGATCTGGAAGCCTCCAAGTGAGGAGGCATCCACCATTTCACTAATGAATTACACATGCTCCTGAATTCAGATGCTACCAGAGAAAGGCTCAGATTTGGGGTCAAGGAGTTATTATGCCTCTTTTCAGTGACACATGGCTATCCAGAGTCCTTTTTAGGAAAAGTCAACTGAGGAGGGAATAAGGACTCTCACTGCCTTCATTTGCAGCTTACTGTGGCACTGGAGAAACTCAGAACTGCAGAAAAGGCTTATCTTAGTCATGGCATAACCAAAGATACCCTTGGCATAAGGAAATAAGATCCCCTAACTAACGAAGGGATGATGGCTAACAGCCTGTGCAGTAAATGCGATGTCTGGCGTCCCAACAGTCATCCCAAGGAAGAATGTTTGCCAAGAGTGCAGAGGAAAAAAGAAAGACTCCAAGCACCAGAGGGGATGCCATGCATTTGTTTTCAGTCCCAACTTTTGGTAATGACATGAGACCACAGCTAGCTACCAAGCCCTTGAGCACATAGCCCCATGTTCTGATTCATTTCCACACTGCAAGGATTTATGTTCCCTGCTCCTCTTGCAGTGGCACTAACCTTGGGACACCAAAACCATTTTGGCAGTGACACAAGCTCTCTGTGGATCTCGCCTAATATCAGAGAATTCCTAAAAAGAACTCTTCTTCATCTTAAGACTTCATGGCCTTAAGACCCCATCTTCCTGTGTAAAGAGACCCCAACAGCAACAGTCAAACTGCCATGAGAGATCCTGTGTTTTCTGGCTCATGCCACCTATCTAAACAGATTTGCAGCAGACACAGCTGGTGAAGCAAGGTCACTGAACATATGCTGTTACTCCAAATCTCAGCCTCCATCCTCAGCTCCAACAGGAGATAATGGTTTGAAGGTCTTGAAATGGAGCCATCTGCAAATGGTAATTTGCTGGCATCATATGTGGCCACGTTTGGAAGTCAACCAGTTTGTAAAACTGATCTCTCCTGGAGTACTATCCCAAAACAACTGGTACTGCTACTGCTATTGGAGATTCTAGATCAAACAAGGACACCTGCTCTTTAATTTTTTGGCTTCTCTTCCCCTGTACTAAAATAAAAATAAATACACTTTTAAACCTTTGACATGAACTTAGAGATCAGCAAGTGGAAGTGAGGTAACAGAGAAAACAGATGGTAACATCTGTGAAGAGTCAAATAAACAGATCAGCCAGTCATAGATATGTAATTACAAAATAGCCTGAAAAATAAGGAAAATACAACCAAGCAGCTGCACTGCAAATGCGTAGTGAGGGCTGGATTGTTGATTTTGGGGAGAGGAGAATAGAGGGACGATAACACTATCTCTTATTTAATCAACTTCACCTTGAAAACAAACAGGAAAGCAACAGGGAAAGTGATGGATGACTGATGCATAGTCTGAGAAGGACAACGTGTGGTCTAAAGAAGTTAAAGGAAGCACAATAAGGAACAGAAACAGAGATCAAGTCGGAGTGGGACTTTCCTTTGGGGCTTGCAATGCCTTAACTACCTACACCAAAGCTCTAACTCCTCTGTAACATGAAACGTACGTTCCCAGTTTTTATCTTTGCAAAACTAACCCAGGAAGGGGTCACTAGATCTGTAACAGAGTCTCAAATTCAGATCCTTCATGCTTGCTGACGCCATGGCCACACACCCTTTCTTCTCAATTGCTATCCCTAAAGAAAGAGGGTTGGCTGCAGACTGCCTGTTGCCAACACCAGCTTTCAGCTCAGGGTGCACGTCACACTCCCCTGATGCTGAAGGCACTGCATCCACCCTTAAGGTTATGGTGCTGAGTGCCAGCCAACAGCCCCAGTCGAGTACCACACCACCTGCAAGACTCGGATGGTGCTTTGCTTTGTTAATCCCAGCTGCGATCTCCTCTCTGTTGGTGGCACCTCCTCGGCTGCACCAGCTGCTGACTTCAGCTCCCACCAGGACCACTAGAACAACACTTGGGCACTTCCTGACAATAACATCACAATTAGTTAATGTGAGGGAAGTACTGCAATTCACTCCCAAGAGTGACAGTCCGTAACTTCCCAGCTGCCTAACAAACAACATTTTAATACACTGTGAGTTATTAAGAAAAGTTATATTTTAAAGTTTTAATCCCATCGCTCCCTGCTTCCTTTTCTCTTAGGAGAAAAGGTTGCCCTGAAAATCACCATCTGCTGTTTGCTGCAAGTATCAAAGGATCTTCCAATAACATCTGGAAAGAGTATACAGAGACTTTTGGTCTCTCCCAGACTACTGACTCATTTAAGCCTCATTGAAATTCAGAAGCTAAATCCATTTGCAGAAACATGCTCGTAAGGCATGAGAGAATGGGGCGGGGTGGTGGGGTGAGGGAGGAATTGCAGAGCAAAAACAGAAAGATGAAAAGAAAACATCCAGAAAGACCCAGAGAAAATACAGGAAAACCAGCATCATCCATCCAGAGAAAAAGCTGGAGATGGATTTGAGGAGAGAAAAGTTGAAATCTGCAGTTTGTAACTTGTGATTAATTCTGAGATTTAAAATGTGGAATTTCTTCTTAATGCCCTTACTGGAGGAAGGGAATGCAACTGGTCATGAAGTTCACACAGGCTTATGTAAATACGCATGCAAATAAGTTGTTTTCTTTGAGCTTCTGGCCAATTGCCTCCGCAGGGGGCATCTGAAACTTCAGACTTTGACCGGCCAGGATCAGGATACCAGAAATAGACACAGAAAAAGAAAAGGACCCTGCCTTAAGTAGGGACCGTCAGTATCAAGAACGTGAAGGTCAGAAGGTGCAGATCGCTTACATTTTAGACAGTGAAATCTGCTCCCAGGTACATGTCCATGGGAAATGATGGAGCTACCTCAAGAAGCAGAGAGCTAAATGAAGCAGAGTGGTACTACGAAACCACCCTAGAACTTGAGGTAAAGACTAGAAATCTGCATTTGACCTCGCAACACATTGAGAAAAAAGAACTGATAGGGGGTGCTCAACAGCATTTCATGTGGTTTAAGTTGGCAACCTCACAGAGGGACCATTTGGGGAAGTGGCTGTGGTCCCAGCAGTGATTTCTTGCTAACCATCCCCTCTTCCCCTTGGGTTAAAGGAAAGGCGGCCAACCTTCAGGAGGCTCAGGAGCAGCGAAAGCCCAAGGGAACCACCTCCTTGCTCTCAAGTACACAAAGCCACCTCAGACAAGTCCAGAAACTGGTCCTCAATGTCCATCTTGATCCATCAAAATAATAAAAAAGCAAAACTTTTCCACTTCCCTAAAGAAATGGGAAATTAAGCACATGTAGTAGACCTCTGCATAGATTCACCTATCTCAGTGCAGGTCCTGCCTGAAAACTGTGGGAGGTTAGAGAAGGTAGGTGAAATAATATTTAAGTTAGATTTAAGGATGTTTAAGGAAGAAAATCTTTGAGTTTTCAAACAGAGGAAGCTGCGATGCTCATATAAATCACATTGCCCTGTCGTGGGATGCCATGGATCTGCCAGGCTGAAGAATTGGTGGTGGAACGGGCAGGCTGGCCCTTTGCCTGGGCTGCCTCTCCTACAGTGAAAGGGTTTCCTTCCTGCTGTCTCCTGCCCTTTAAAAGCAGGTTTGCTATTGATCCTTGAGGGAGCTCTCCAAAAGCTCACAAAGCCTCCTGCATATAAACAAAGAGTAAATACGGTGGCTTAATGTTACTTACCTCAGAATATGCTATTTGTTCTAAATGGAGATTAATTTAACTGCAAGCAAAAGCACCTCGGAGCAGACTTTAAGGTATGCTGAACTGCTGTTGGTTTGTCAGAAAAACTAAAAAGACCTCAAATGTGACCATCTCTCTTTACTGATCCATCAGCTTTGCCAAGGGCAAGGGTGAAGTGTAAGATTAATTGCAATCACTCAGCTGGACAATCAGTTTAAGCAAATATGTCTGGATTTCATGTAATTTTTAAAAAACTACTTAGGCAATTCCTTCTTGTACTTACTCATTGCAAACCGCTGTTTCTGTACAATCTTCTATACGGTCACAAAAGCTATGCTTACATATTCTCCATTTACTATCATAAAAACCTCCAAATTATTTTTTCCAGCACCCTAGAAATACCTATATATGGCCCATTATGTTAAACATTGTTTTCTTCTATCTGTTAAATTGCTAAATCATTGAAAAATCTAAATTATTAGGAGCATTTAAAAAACACAGGAGACTACAAAAGGAATACAGGCCATTGCACACACACAAAACCAGACATGCGAGTGCAGAAGATGGGAAGACTGAATTAACAATACTCACAACGAACAAACAGGATGACAAACACACAGGGAACATTACTTGTAATAGGAAAGTATTACTTACCAACCATTGCACTCACTTCTCCTGCCATCAGCCGTGGGACGGTGTTGTTGTACAGGTTAACATCAATGATACCTTTCCGAATTGTTTCTCCTACTTTTGCTCCCAGTAACACTGAACCAGTGGTTTCAAAAACCGAAGCCAAAATGCAAGCCTGGCGTAAAGTAACGACACCAGAGCCCACAGCCGTTCCAAAAGAATTGGCAACATCATTTGCACCAACCGAAAAGGCTAAAATAAAAGCAATGATAAACCCCACAATGACCATCCACAGGTACTCATCCATCGCCATTTTCCCTCAAACTGTAGATTAGCTTCCCCTTTGCAAATAGTTAATAGTCAAGGCTGGAGGGCACCGACACGGATTTGGAAAGCAGATTTCTCGTAAACAATGAGTTCTCTCTGGAAAGTGCTGGGTAGTGTTAGAATGTGAAGAAACTGCTAACTGCTGATTTTCAAACTACTATAAATACTGTTCATTTGGCTGCCGTCGGTCAGCAGTGAAACGCATTCCATATTTTGCTCCCAAACTGGTACAACTGCGATGTTCTGTCCTGCAACAGAAAAAAAAATAAAAAAAGAAAAAGGAAAAGAAAATAAAATTAAAAAAAGAAATAAAAGAAAGAAAGAAAAGAGGGGAATTCTCAGCAGAGCCTGTAACAATCTGTGTTTTCAGAAGTAAACAGATGAATTAAACCCCCTAATGGGGTCCTACCTCAGCATGTGACTGTACTAATCATAAAGCAACTCAGAAAAGGTTAAAATTAGGTCACCTCCAAAGCAATATGTTTCTTGCAATATCACTGAGCTAGAAAATCTTTTGAGCAATTAAAAAGGATTTAGAAAGGTTGGGCATTTTGTTTGTGTTGAGTTTACCTAACAGTGTGATAAGCCCTCTTTCTAGAAGGAGGATTCTTCTTGGCTTTTTGTACCCGGTAAGTATAAGATATGTAGAACATATAGACCATGCCATACAGCCTGATTCCCAGTTGATGTCTATCAGCTAGCTTCACCATACTCAGCAGAGCTCTCAACATTTTATCAACTGCAGCCAGGGATGCCCTCCTTTGAACAATGACTTAATCTATGTATCTGTCTAGGGAACGCTACTGGAAATACTCTGTAGGGCATTAATATTCGTCTATTGCTGTTATCACATCCCAATGAGTAAGAATACAATTTTCTTACAGCTTCTCAGTCACTGGGACAGCATGATAATCACGATATTCTCATACATTCCTACAGATCTAGAGAAGTTTAACTAAAAAGTTGAGCTCTCTGGTAACTAACTATAAGAAAGAGAAATTGCTGATAGTTATTATATTCAACCCATTGTTATAGACATAGTATTTCTTTTAATAGTTTCAGTTTCATGATTGCTTTTTGAATTACATTTAGCTATTAATTAGTCTAATCTGAAAAAGGACTGAGCTCTTTCATACCAAAAAAAATGGACAGAAAGGGACTTCAAAAACAAACCCGTTACCATCCAAAAGACTTCAAAGCAGAGTATAGGGACCACACTGATACCAAGACGGTCAAAAGCTAGAAGGAAATTTGCTCAAACCATCTGCCTCTTCTGAGGCCAGCTTCTCTTCTGCTAGCAGCAGCCATGAAGATGTCCCATGCAACCCTCTTTCCTGTCCATGATGGTTGGCTACAGAAAAGTGGCATTTTGGAGGTGGCAAGGGGTTAAACAAACATTTAGCAGCAAGCATCCATCAGTGAACTCCACACGTATTAAGAAGCATTTCAAGAGATCAGGGGATATCAGACAAAAAGCCCTGAGCCCATCTCTTGCTCTAAGTTTTTCCACAGTAACTTCAGTCTCATACAATATACCCACACAAACAGTTTCAAGAGACCATGCTTAATTTCTTTCGATGACCCCAATGCAATGTAGGTCCTGCGGTAGCAAGGAGGAAGGGTCTCTGAAACCTCTGACATAATGGCAATATTCACACATTCCCAAGATGCTGACTCATCAAGAACAACCAACAGGAAAATAACATATCTACATATCAGTGTTTCCAAGAAAACCCTTAAGTTGATGTCAAGGATTGATGCTTTCTCTAAATATACACATTCAGTAGAAAAGATGTCCCTCTCTCTTTCTCCAGGCTCCAAACTGGCTGAACAACTGTTGCTCCAGTCTTTTCCAGACATGAAGCAGACATCAATTCTTGAATGCCTTACACTCTAAAATAACATCTCGGAAGGTCTTAACGACTAAAAACGTTTGTATAAGGATATTTATACTATGAGATAACATGAGAAAATGAAGCACCAATGCATTTTTTGACATTTTAAGACTTGTTGCCTTTTTATAATTCATAAGCACTCAGCCCATTGAGTGAAAAAGGACTTGACAGAGACAGAGAAGTCTAACAATATTTGGAAGAAACAAAGTTAGCACTTGTTTGCCTGTAATGGAATGCAAAACACTGTTAAATTCATTCACTACAAACTTCTATTACATATATGAGATTTTTGCTAGGACATGAAGTTCTGGATCACGGTCCTTTCTTGATCCTGGAGATTAATGATTAAATTCTTCATCCTGCATGGATTTACACAGTACCTTTGCCAAGTTAGCCGTGGTGCCCCAGTTTCCTCTCCTGAAAACGGGCAAAGCTGAGATCTATGCATGCATCCACAGACGCTGTGATTATATGAGACCCATTTCCTTCGGACCCGCAAGATGAAAGCACAGCCTTATTCCCAACGGAGGTCTGTCTTTTCTCCACTTATCAACCAACCTACCAATTTATTGTGGTGACCCAATTATCTAGGATAAGGAAGAGCAGGGGGATTGTGACATTTCCCCACCGCAACAGAGTTCATGGGACAACGTTTGCCAAATCTGGCTCCTCTGGCCACAGCGAGTTCCTGCAGCTTCCAAAAAAAACCACTAAGTCACAAGGTTGCCTTTATTAGCTTCCCTGGGAGGGGGAGGAGAACTCCAGATGGTCCCAAAGAAATTAAGACTTCAAATGTGTGTACATGTGCTCTTAAAACTCCTCATGAACTCTCCCAAAGTCGGTTGATGGGGCTTTTGGCACAGGGCTCGGAGAGGCAGCCATGTAATCTCCCCCCCTGTGAAATGGGATATACGACCTTGGGAGAAAAGGATGTCTTAAGTAAGAAGTCACCCCTCCTGTCATTTTATGCAAGGTGACAGTTCGAAATAGAGCTTCCTCCAAAACTTGGGAGGCTCAACTTGACCTCTACCGCATTTGCACAAGTGACAGAGCATAGCGATGGCCAAGCCTTGTCTTTAACTAGATGTAAACCAAAAGGAAAAGAGGAAAGGGAGTAAACACACATTTAAAAGTTCATGTGCAGGCACCATTTGAACGGCTAGGTGTTACTATATCCAACCTTAAATAACTGTAAGAAGTGTTAACTGTTTCAAGACAGAAACAGAAAGGAGAAAGGAAAGAAAAAAAGGGGGCATATCTCTGGTGAGAAAGTTTTCAGAAATGCAAAATATCCTGCAAAGTAGGCCAGTGACTAAATACAGACTAAATCTTGTAGCATGCTTATTTCTAGAGCCCAAAATATATCTGGCATGCTCAGACATGCTGAGCTATGTCCCTCATCACCTAATCTAACCCAGGAGCCTGTGGTATTTCGTGTTACTGTCATGAAAAAGAAATAGGAAAAAGCCACTGTATAGTAGGGAATAGCAGATTTGCTTTCTGCATGACAGCTGGAAGTCACTAGCCTGTTTCTCTCCTGCGCTCATTTATATTTCATCAGCATGCCTCTATGCATGCCAAATGCAATTCAACTTGACCTGGCATATACTAGGAAATCCTCCCATTTACCTGCGGGATCCATGCTGCCTCTCCAAGGCTTTCACAGTCGGGTGCACTATGCTAGTGCAGCAGACTCTGGGTGGAAAAATTAATTTTCCTATTTAGGCTTTGGATAATTCTTTCTGGACCAGCCCAGCCTGCACTGCAGTGGCCATGCTGCAAACTCACCCTTGGCCATTAGCAGGGCAGAGGAACTGTGTTAGCACTGGGGAACTTTAGCAGGACCTAAAGCTGAAGCATTCTTCTCTGGTGGCTGTTAGAGCAAAGGGAGATGTGTAGAGATGAAACTTCAAGTTGCAAGAAGCTAATTCTATGTCAAGGCAAGATTTTTAGCTAATACAGTTCTCTTATGATCGATAATTAGTGTATTATACTTGGGAGGTCTGAGTTGAAGCTTCTAACTGCTTAAGTGGATTTAGAAACTTACAGAACTTGCACTTCAGTGAGAAAAATCTGATTTTTGGAAATGCTAAGCACGTCCCTCTGCCCTGCTGGCAGATGATCCAGACACCCCCCTTGGATTTTATTTTGTTGCTAGATTAACAACTTGTTAGAACTTTGTCAACACAAAGTGCTATTGCTTCCCTAAGGGAGAAATAAAGACAAAACCTAGGTAAGGAAGCACCTTGATTCATGCAGTATCCTCAGGAAAATGTCCAGATCTCCTGGTAACCATGAGATCATTTTAGGATATGTTTATATATGGACATTTACTAAGACAGCTCTTCTGGAAACTATTCACAATAGAGTTCTAAGCCTAGGTGAAAAATAACATGAAATTTGAAAAATTAAGACATCAGTTGTTACTTTTTTTTGCCAAACAAATTGCTGCTAAGGAGAATGCAGAACCATCTAACAGAGACAAATATAACAGCTCGGATGAAGTTCAGAGTCTAGGGAAGCAGAGTGCTACCTACCAGCAATCCAACTGTTTGACAGAAAGGAAACAGAGGCCCCATAAATGTCCTTTAAACTTCTCTTTGCAGAAAATAAGGGAAGAACTTACTGCACTCGTGGAACATTGAAAGGCATATAAATGATCCCATATGCAGCTCATGCCATATGTAAACCATGCTGTGTGCAGGTCTGCTCTCAGAAGTTGCCCCATGCTGCAGTTGAAAACTTTCTCCTACTCTGGACAGGACAGAGATTCCACAAGCCCCGATTTTAACTGTTTGGTTGTTGTCCAAGTATGAGCAAAAACTGAAAGACAGCAGCTAGTGTAGCATTTCTCAAGGTAACTCTTACAACTCCTCCACTCTGCATTATGACAAGACAGACAGGGGAGGACAGTTTCTTTTCCCCTGCAGTGTTGAAAACAGCAGACGTTAACATAATAGACAGTGGCACTGAATTTGTAATGACAGGCAGGTTCACTTCCAGTTACCAGTGGCTGAAAAGCCTGTCTAAAATGCTTACCAGACAGCAGCTTCTAGCAGGTTATTCCATCCCTTTCTAATTTCTGTATGTCGTTCTTTATATAAAACCGATCTGTCAGGCTTCCTACCTGTGTATATAAACTTATGCCAGATCTGGCATTCCAGTCTATTGGTGCATAGAAACCAAGTCTGATTTATAACCAAAGCTGCTAATACTGTTCACATCAATAATCCTTATCATTTCCAATTCATGCTTGGGCCATAAGGCTCACAAATTATCTACTTTAAAATAGTAATACTACACTCATAGGAAAGGTGTTATTAATTCAAGTGGTTCAAGACTAAGAACATGCCTGTATGGCTCTAAATTACATGCACAAGACTTGTCGTAAGGCCAAGCACGATGCAAGTTTAGTGCTCCAGTACACAAAAAGCACCCTCGACTTATTTCAAAAATATCAATTACCACATCTGCAGAAGCAGGTTTTGTATCAATCAGTTCCTATTTTAACTATGTGTTTAAGCATACTTCATGCCACTACTTGATATGGAAACAAGTCTGAAGTTGGTAGCTTTCCAAGGACTTCCATCCAGCTTAACATTGCAGAGAGGGACTGTCACCACCAGCTCCCAAAACTTCCAGAGGATGCTTCCTTTTCTTAGTCCCTATCAACCTCTGTTCTCACCACTGAAAGGTCAAAAATGCACATAAAATATTTAGCATAAGATTCTGTTGCTAAAAAACATTCACTAAAACACAGAGAGCAGTCATGTTTAAACAGCAGTTCTAGAACCAAGTAAGATAGGTAAAGCATCAACAGGTCCTTCTGCGTACGCTGATAAATACATTTTCCTCTAACTAGAAGACAATTTGATCCTTTGATGACTGAACAAAGTCTTTTTAACAAGCAAGTGTTTTCTATGATTCACCACTACAGATTTTTAAGATCCATTCAGAGAAAACAAGTGTTCATGGTTATGGAAAACATGTTTTATAAAACAAAGCCAATCAGAGAAATCTTTAAAACTCACCCAGAATTTAAAAGTTGTTTCAAAAGAGAAAGGAGCTAAGTTCTTCCAGCAACTTGCCCTCCCAATTGTAAATACAGGCTGAAGTCTAAAATAGACATCCTATCATTCAGCACACTCACACTGAACATGCAGACTTCCAGAGGGTAGAAAGAGGGCTGTAACTTACACCAGGCAGTCCGGGGATAAAATTCACTCCGACACAGGAGAGCACACAAGACAACACTGAGAGGCATCAGTGTGAGTCCAGAGCCTTATTCAGTAGGTGAAAATCTGCCTCCTCTTAAGCAAAGAATTCTGCTGGGGGTGGGTACTGATAAAACACAACACTGCGTCACGACTGCACTAGTGAGACAAACCAATCCAATGAAGCTCACATTAAAAGCAACAAAACGTTCCTTTTTTTTCCAACCCCCCCCTCAAGCATAGGCATAAATGAGGAAGGAAATCTCGTTTTTGATCACTGGCTGGGCAATTTGGTGCAACCAGGTAATCTCTGAGGAGCCCCAGGTCTTGTTTGCAAGCACACTTAAGTGCATGCGATGGTAGGGTATGTACATCCAATTCAGGAAAGATGTTGCATGCTTGTTACTTTATTCGTGTCAGTAGAGGTCTCACAGGCTACGCAGACTGCAGAAAGTTAAAGATGTGCATGAGTTTTGACTGGATCAATGCCTAAGCAAGCAACTTCACTTTCAACAGTTCAACCTAAATTACCCAATCCAAATTCCTTCAACCACTTTTCCTTTAAGTGGAAAACATTTTTGCATGTATGTCAAGGCAAAAATAATGTTCGCCTAAAAGCACCCGGCTTAGCTTTGTATAAAATATTTGCTTTAATACTATATAATGCAATTAAGCCATTTTATTCAGCAAAAAGGAATGCAAATCAAAATTGTCACTAGTTTAGAAATCTGACAGACACCAATTTATTTGGGCACATTTCTGTTTTTTAATAAAAGATGCTTTAAATGTAACTGTCAGGTTTTACTCCATTCTGAGTCACTGAAAACCATGGAATCATAATTGCAACATAAACTTAAATGGGTAAATTTTCTGCACCCTGAACATTTGAGAAAAACCAAAAAATTGATTTAGATTTGTAAACACAGACTTGGAAACAAATTCTTGCCTTATCTATTTTTTCAAGTTTGAATAAAAGATATTTCTTAACAAGGATGCAAAAGTTTTCTAAATTGGTTAAATTCAGCTGCAGATTATACTCAGGGATAATGTAGTAAATACAGAAAGTGGTTTACATTTCCTAAGAAAACTCACATGAATCAGTAAGCCTATATCATCTTCTAAAAAGAATTAAGACAAACTCCAGCTAGAAATCTGCAATGCAGAAATGACATTAAAAATCCCCAATAAAAATAAGAATTATAAGTATTAGGCCATGATTCTTTGTAAGAAATGCTGACTCTTCATTTAAGATAAATACCCACCTACTATTAAGCTTACAATATAGCTAACCTCATGAAAAGCTGCATCTCTTAAGACTGGTTGCAGAGTTTTTTATTTCTGTAATGGCTGGTAAACAGGCTTTCTAAAACAGCCTTTTCACTAGAAAAGTGAACACTGGTTTTCCCTTATGTACAAAAGTAATGTATTTTAACAAGAATAATAATAATCTTTTCCTGCAGATCTAAACATATATTAATACTTTTTCTTTCGTTCACAAGTAGTGTCAATCAATTCAAGTGATATCTATCATGGCTGTAAACATGAAGTCAGCCTGTATTTATAGGTCTGGATTCCAAGATTTTGAGGAAGTGAATAAACACAGAAACTTTCTTGGAGTGCTTAATTTAACTTTATAAAAAAAAAAAAAAAACAAAGCACAAAATATTATTTCATGTTCTCTTTATAGCTGACAAGTTGTTGATGTCTGCCTTGGAAAAGCTCAAACCCAAGCTGCCCAAGTAAGCGCTAAACCCACCCTAGTTCTCCTTAAAGGACCATTCACTAATGTCTAGAGGAATCATCACCAGGGTGCAGATGCAGGTAAAAAGACTGTTTAAAGAACACATTATTTGGGAGGGTTCTACACCGATTTCAAAAGCCAGAAGTTGCCGGCCCAACCAGTGGGAATCATCTCGGACCCAGGAGAACAACAAACTGGAATCATTTGAATGCCGCTTCCCACGAGCCAGGCTGACCACAGCGGTGGTTTCTTGTTGACCTAAGCTTCAGAGCTCCGTCTACACGCAAAGTAAAGGATATAATAACCAGCACAGAGAAAAGGAAATATCTTCAAAGTTTTTATTCTGCTAAATCAGCATTGTGGACCTCAGGCATGGGAAAATTCAAGCCAAGATAGGTTGACCATTAAAAAGTTACAATTTGGGATACCACTAAAGAAACAGGCAAAGGAAAATTTATACGACCACAAAATAAATTATGAGGATTGGCTTTTGGCAACAGCAGAACCAGTTTGGTTCCCATCAAATCAAATATGTGTAGAAATTATAAATATTATATATTACAATGTCCATCAGATATCCTAATTTCTTTTAAATTGAAATTTATTCTGGTAAATCCACAACTGAGAGATCACTGCTTGATTCGACTAACCCATGCTAGGAAAACTTATATTCTGGTTTAAATAATGTAATAGGACATGCCAATTTCAATAACTGATTTTAAACCCTCTTCAGTTTGCATTTCCGCATCAGCTATTTTTCTGAAAGATCCCCAGGTTCTCATTTACCAGTAACCACTAAAACAATGTTAATTTGCAACTTAATGTAACTTTTATATCAAATATTACTGGCTTTTTTTTTGCCATTCAGATGGGAAGGCTATGTATTTCAGCAGCTGTGCTTATTCTAAAATACATACATTTTTAGTAGAAAATAACGGGGAGTGATTCTAATTTTCTAACATAAAAACCTGCCAGAATTGGAACTCGAATACCTGTAAACTGCATTTGGTCAGAAACAGAAATAGAATAAAATACATCAGAAAGCTGCAGGATGTTGTTCTAGTTATATTGTACCAACTTAAATAAGGTTACTGACCAGCAGCAGGAGCTTTCAGGCTTTCTCATACCTGCTGGTACTCTAAAATTTGGAGCCATAAACAGCTGGAACCAGGGAGGTTTTGTTTCCCTTATCAGTATTCGTGCCCCTGACCCTGCCTGGGAACCCTTATTTCCCCTCAATCTACAAACAAAGTAAATAAAATTAATGAGAGGAATCAAAACAGTGGCAGATGACTGCACAGGTATAACATAGCGTATCAAAGAAATACAGCTCTTGTAATACCTTTCTTTCTAGTTTTGAAGGCCCTCAGACATCTACACCATGGGAGACATGAAGCAGGGCACCACTTCATGGTGCTGATGGAAATCAGCCCTTAGATACTTGAGACTAAAGGAGATTTAACAGAGCTCTATCAAACACGGCATCATTTCTGGGTGCTTCAGTAACTCCACTGCACCTAAGGAACATCAACAAAACCGAGTATCTGCTCTGCAGATAGCTACATAGTTCAAGCTGGAAAAAGCCATCTCCAACCAACAATAGCACATCCGCTTTTGCATATTGGGTAGCAAGCTCCAACACATTCTGTATCTATCAGGATAATTTCAGAATTCAGAGACATGATTCCATCTTTCACCGCAAGAAAAAGCATCTCAGGGACTCTCTGGAAAGTCTTAATGTGGTAAACATGAAAATTAAAGTAACTTGGCATTCAGGGATGGAGCAACTCCTCTGCTCTGAGGAAGCAAACCATTTGGGTGAGCTTTCTTGATGGCTCTGAACTCTGTCACACTGTCATCCAACCTTTTCTTCCGCAAGTCCCCACACGCTCAAAGACGATATCCCACCCCAGCTCAAAGATTTCCACCCCCAGTGGTCAAGGCAAGTTGGCTGTGCTTTCACAGGCATTCAGGGAGAGCTGCTATGTTACAGAGCGTGACTCTGCTTGAGATCACACTTGTCTATCAAGTGAGCGAGCTCTGGAAAAATGAAAAGGAGGAACCCACAACTGGAATTGCCAGAGGCCAAGGCTGGCACAGAGGATGACACAGGCTGTGGGTGTTGTGTGGGTTAGGAGTGCCAGGCTGGCTCCAACCCCTGCCACAGCACAAGCCCAAGGCCAAGCCAAGCCAAGAGGAGTTCAAAGGCAGGAAACCCATTCTGAAGGCACGAGGCTTTGACCAGTCCTGATTCAAACACTAATCCAGTTAACGCTGGGAACTGGATTCGTATCGCCAGGGACTCAGGCTGATTCACCAGAGGCTGGGCATACTATGTTCATACCAAGCTCAAGGGAATGGGTAAACAGCTGAGGTGAGCCTCACTGACTTTAATCCATCACTTCCCTTCCCCAGACACATATCTGAATAAAGCAATCAGCATGGGCAAAGTATTTCAAAGAGCCCTGGCTACTGCTGAAAACTCAAGAAGCATTATACTGAAGGACCTACACTGACTTTACACAGAACATAAAAACTGCCCATGAAACACACTCCTGTGGTGATCCAAAAAAACTCGTTTTGCAAATTCAGAGGCTTATGCAAAAATCCCATTGATAACACGCCAGAGTGCGCTTGCCAAAAGTCAACAATGCAAATTTTCCAGATAAAGGAAACGTGACACCTCAAGCCCCAGATTGCCTGCCATTTCCATTCTGGTTTGGGCTTCAGAGAATAACCGCAGTGGAGCCTTTTCCTCTTGAGCCAGAAGAGATGGCTGGGGCTCCCCTGAGTCCAGCAATCCTCTCTCTTCAAAGGGAGCCGCAGTGTGTGAGTAGCTACCAACATGCCAAACCACACTTGCTGGCTCTCACTGACAAACTCCAAAATTAGTGTGGCCAGCAGGACAGAACACCAAGCACTGCTGAAGTGAGCTAGCTGAACGCCAAAAGGAGGAAAGGATCAGGGATATAACCAAAGAGAGAAGGGACAATGATACTCAGGTGCTGATTGGGGTTATGGGACTAAGTAGAAATAGATGAGGCCAATACACTGAGGCAATGGAAATAATTTGGTTTGGGATTTTTTTTCTATATGTATTACAGCAATAAAAACACAAAGGTGGAAACAGCAATGGAAGCTTCATTTCATAGCAACAGGAACCAAATATTACAACAGAAGGCTGTTGACTGTGCCCAGTACTGTCTGGAGACAATGCAAAGAATGGCACCTGCCAACTAAGAGGCATGTTTCCCCCTTCAAAATCCAACAGCTGCTCATCTTTGTTCCTCAGAGTCCATGTAATGGTCCACATCTATCTCCTGTAGCCTTTGCTGCTAGAGACATGAAGAGCATGACAGTGAAGCAAAAACCTTGAGTTCCACCTACAAGGCAAAGTTAACATGTCATCTGCTTCACCATAGGTTGATGAGGCTGCGGAAGCAAACAGGTGGCCAACAGATTTGTCACACTGGCTAGGAAATAAATCATCACCAATGTAGCACGCTCAAATAAATGTCCCATAGCTGGGTTCTTGGCTCAGCAAATCCTTCTAAGAGGACTTATTAAGGGCATGTGGCCCTGTGAAGCAAGTCAAGAAAAACTGGTCTTTATCCTCTACAAAGGAAAATGTCGCTCTCTGCTTCAACGCTTCCCCTGTGTGAGAATTAGAACTGAAAATCATAGGAAAAGCAGACCTACAAACCAGCTTAATATAGTGGTTTTGTCAGGGATCTTGTTACCAAAACTCCCTCCCTCAGGTGAGTTACTGGCCATGGGGAGAAGGCTCCATGTTTTATCTAGGTTTTTCCTAGCCTGGGAGCAAACCCTGGTAACATTAGCTTTCGTACTTTAGAGGTCCAGTGCTTACATCCACATGCAGCACAGTATTCCCAAAGGTATGGGCAGGATAACGGGACACACACTGACTCTAGTAAACTGCCGAGCATATTTATCCTTTATAAGAGCTCGAACAGCTAGAATTTCTCTGCTTGCTGACACAGAGGCTACAAAAAGAAGAAAAAGTTCTTAAGGCAGCAGAACATATTTCTTTGAATACATGGCACCAGAAAACAGCGCCAGTGGCTAGTGTGCCTCATCCTCTGAAAAAGGTGTTTATAGCTAAGCTGTGCTGATGATAGTGATGGATCACACCACACCAATGGTTGCCCAGTGGAAGAAAGATAGCATGGATGGTCCTGAAAACATCAGGAATAGCAAAGGGGATTCCACAAAGAATCCCTCCTCTTTCCTGCGTTTCTGAAGAAGGGTGAGAATTAGAGCTAGCCATGCCAGGGTCCTGCTATACCCACTAAGGCTTGAATGGGGACATCTTTAGACCTATGCATTTCCCTACCCAAAAATGAAAATGGCACAGCACTGACACAGACCTCACCATTCCACGCAAGCACTGAGAGAAGGGCCACACCATTCCAAGGCAGGGCACAAATTCCCAGAGAGCAGAAGTACTGGGTGAGAAAAAAAAAATCAAGCAAAAAAGAAGAAAATAACCCCAAAAAAGAAGAAATAAAAATAAGCCAGGAATGACAAACATGCCGCATGAAGAGAGTCCTCTGGAGTATGGAAGCACACATGGAGCACATTTCTTGCAAGACCTGGAAGGGGCCGCAGTCTATCTCTGTTGTACTGATAAGGAAAAGTTACTCCCTGTTACCTATAAAACAAATGAGCAGATGAATCATCAGGTAAAGAACATTGAATGCCCAGAAAAAAAGTATATAAAGTATTTTTTTTCTTTTAAAGAAGTAAACAAGGAATCTATAACAACAATTAGTTGTTTCTGGTCACCAAGACCTTCAGAAGTTGTCTCCTCTTCCATCTCTCCTACACATAAATTAAAAAGGGAAAATTAATTATGCAATTTTTACAACTGTCAATCAGTTCCTCAGCCTTGAATTAACCAGATATTGATTTACACCAAATGAGTAAAATGATGTGAGGAAAACAGTTGCTCTGAAATGGTGGAATACGTTACTCCCAAAATGGGCTTAAGAATTCAATCAACTCTGCCTCCAAGTGTTTAACCAATTATCTCCCACAATTTGATTTTGTTTTCTTTAAAACTTCATCAAATACAAGCACCTTTGAATCACTTCATGTAATATGAATAACTACAGAGATTATAATCAATTTGGGCTGTGTTACAAGTTTGGTTCTTTCAAATCTGAAGTACTAAGGTTCTAAAATAAACACAACCCTTTCCAGTTTTAAAAATTTCTCAACCAAGCAAAAAGTATTTACCATTCTCCAAAGTAATACAGAACACAGACCGTATTGTTCACTACTGTACATTCAATTGGGGATACACTGTTACCACTAATCTAATTTGAAATTTAAGTGTGCAGAAGACCATTCTGTATCTGTACCGACTTTAAAACACAATCATCAGTTACTGACGAAAATGTTTAAAATATGAACTGACACACTAGCTACTCTACTAATCCTAGGGTTTTATTTTGCCTGGAATTCTCCAGGGTTTATTCAGAAAACAGAAAATAATTGCACATACTCAGAGGCACAGTTCTCCATCAAGAAAGTCTTCCACAAGAACATGTAAAAACCCACACTGAGAGTACCTCACGGGTAGATCTAAAGAAGGCAAACTATGATGAAAGTAGTAATGCTGAAAGAAACACTAGGTGAATGTAGAGGCAGAGGTAATATGAAGAAAACAGAAATGTGCAGATTTACTTGTTCCAGTCAACAACAGTAACTAAAGTTTATTGATTTCAGTTTCAGCAGCTAAAAATGCATTCAAACATTTGCATATGATACAGACAACACTATCCCATATTCAAATTTTTATCAAGGTAATAATATAGGCTAGGATTTTCTCATAGTCATTGTGATTTACTTATCAATTTGTACAATAAAACCTATTTTGAAATATAAATATTACTAAGTGCAAATAGTTCTTTTAATCCAGTTCTAATTTAGCTGTTCCATTGTATGGAAATATCTAAGTAAAGAGAATGAAAAAATGTAACTACAAAAATAGATGGACACATTCTCAGCCACTGTCTCTCAACTGTTCCCTTTATATCCACTATAAAACTATTTCCAACACACTAATCACATCTATTCGGAAGAAACTAAAATTATATGATTTCAAACTATTTTCATTAGAAAAACAGTTCTTTAACAACTGCATTTACTCTTCTACCTAATTATATACTCTTAAAGGCCAAATACTCAGTCAGCATGAAAAAATAACCATAGCCTTTTATTAAAGGATAAAGCACCAGATAAGAGTTCAGAAGAAAAATAAAGATGCTCTTTGCTCTACCAGCAACACTGTCCAATATAGGAAATCATATTTAATTTTAAATATCTTAAATATATACATGCCGAAGTCTTAGCACCTCCATATCAGAGACTTACTACAACTAAGTCTGTTCAGGTTACAATGTTCCAGTACTGTTAAGTTGCTGGACTTGCATAGCTAGTGTTTCCTTATAATATTTCATCTAACAGCCAAGATGTTAAAAAACCTCTACCTTTCTGAAAAGCTCTCCCCTAACTCAATACTAAGTAATGTGCGCATAAAGCTCTGCAGCCCTGCCAGGAAATCTTACCTACATGGAGTATTATTGTGACCAACAGCCAAACAAAAAAGATTGAACTGATGAATATTTGATTCTGACATCTAAGGACAGTATTACTCAAATTAGAGAACTAACACTATCCTTTTTTAGTTTTACCTATGCACCTGCCACACTTCGTATGCAAAAGCTGTTTATTACATGCAAGCAAAACCCTTGATTTCCTGTTTCATAATGGTCATGGTCTCATCTTCTCCATATTCAATGCACACTTCTACAAAAAAACAAAACCAATTTCAAGTACAAAGCAGCAGCTATCTAATCCACAAATCAAAACTACAGCAGTGTTCTGCTCTTCCTAAAACAATCTTGAAGCCATGATTATATTAAAGACACAGGTATGAGGGGATTTTTCAACTTCAAAACAGATATGCAAACAAAGTGTTACAATCCAGGGGCGCAGGTAAATCAACGAGCAAGCAAACTACATGACGTTTGTGCAGCGTCCTCTCAAATCCTGCAATCCCTTCTAGAAAGTCTGGGTCTACATCTCCCTCTTCTTTACTCATGTTCTTCTCACATGGCTTGGTCTCAGAAACTTTCCATGCCTGTAACGGAAACTTGAGCCAACTTCTTAAATGTATGATTTCTTCATCTCCACTCATCATCCACTTCTGTTTCTGAGAAGCTCCTCATCATGACACCTGTATCTCAAGAAGCAAAACAGGAAACATCACAGGGATGAAGCAAGGAAAGATGAATAATAATATGCCTCTGTGTCTTTAATAAAATCCCAACTTTCATTCAAGTTCCTTTTAGGAAATAAAGACTTCCTTTCACAAAAGCAAAGTTTTGCCAAACTAGGTATGTAAACATCATGTGCCAAAATTGGGGTGACCAATGAAATCTCCTAATCTGTGCCTCTGTTCCTGATATGACGAGCAGGAAAAATCCTGTACCAGCTAGCCTCACATACTGTGGAAAACATCATCGGGTGCCAAGCTTGCAGAACTAGTCTGTGGCAGCCAGCTCAACTAAAAGAAACCACTGACCCATCTACTAACTTATCCACTACTGAAAACAATGCGAGTTATCTTTACTCAGGACGCGTTTATCCAAATACGTAGAGCTCCAGCCCCAAATGAGATGGAAAACAAAGATGTAAGCCTCTCCTCTACTTTCCCATCGCTCCCTGACCTACCCAACTTCCACAATACATTTGCATTTATACACACCTAACAGGTACTGGACACGCTTCCTCTGCATTACAGTAGCGGAACTACAAGGTGACAAAGGCCTAATGTATTTTCAATGTGTCTTTGTCTCTAAAATCATGTCATAAAGCTTGAGGTTGGGGTGGAGGGGACTTGCTTATCCGTTTTTGCCATCCAAAACTTAGGATCGAGTGGGCCCACAGCCAACTGCAGCACTGTTCAGAGTCTAATAACAAAAAGGCAGAGGGATGACTCATCCACAAAATGGAGACACAGCCATCTTGCATCCAAACAGGCAGCTCAAGTCACTTGCCTGCCTCATGATTTTGCCCAAACACTGAATGAGGGGGTACAGGAGAAATTATTCCTGCACGCTCCCCAGCCGTTAAGCCCTCAGGCACCAAAACCATCCTGCCAGCCAGCTCGCAGTGAGACAGAAGCATGAAAGCAATTTTATCTCTCCCATTTTAAAATAAACATTAGCACCAAAATCTCCTCCTAGCAGAGGCAGAGCAGATCCTACCTCTTATCAGCTACCCTCTCAAATTCTCAGAATTCCACCTCCCTCTGAAATCCTCCTTTCTTTTGCAATGCATTTGACAGCGGCATGCTCCATACATAGGGCACACTTCACTCAGAAAGACAACATAGTCCTTTCTTTGCCAACTTATCCCAACAAAACAATGGTTTGTTTCAGCTCTCTTACACTAGAAATGAGGGACAGCTGTAGAGAGAGTCCTATCTGAGCACAAAGAGTCTTGGCTTTGGTTCTTGCACACTGCAACAGAGATGATAACTGAGCCTTGGATGGTCAAAGCGAAAAACCCTCTGACAACACTCTGGGTGTTGCAGCAACAATAGCTGTTAAATAACCGGCCAGAAATGTATTTGCAGTGCAGGGATTATATGTCAAAGAAAAATACATATTCCCTCAATTCTGAACTCTTGAAGAAGTCCTTACCCTTAAGAGTGCTTAGTAGGCAAACAGTCCTGAAAACCTGTCCCTCAGTGATCATGCCTGCTGTTGAGAAACATGAGATTGCTTAATCAGGAAAGGCAACCACCACAGATTTAGAGGATGAAAAGCCAAGGCAGCCACACATGTCCCATCAGCAGGACATCCAGAACATGTCCAGATACCACCCAATTATTTTATACCACTTAATCTTTTATTATGATGATCATTGTATGCAAGAAACAGAAACCACAATTTCACTGTTCCCTAATCATCATAACTCCATAATCTCTCAGAGCACCAGAAATTAACTGCACAAAAGTAGTTCAATTTATTATTGACATCCTTACTCATTAATCAGATGTCTACACTCAGCATATGCACCATACAGATTACAAGACATCCCGGCTGCTCACTGCTGCATGCGGAAGGAGAACTGTGGAAAAAGATTATTTATTGTCAGAAAGATCTGACACCGGCTGTCACCTGAAACAACCAAGGAATTTCCAGTTTTCTTTTGAAGAGACAATTTACTGCCAGGCCGGTGTTTCTGACTTTGATCTTCGCAGCAGCCAACACCAGCAGAAGAATTTTGTAGCTCAGTAACAAAACACAGAAACCTCCCAGACTGTTAATTCAATTACAGTATTTTGGCAAGGAAGCCTTTCCCTTATACCTTGGGGAAAGTCTTCAGATGAAACAGTGCATGTTTTAAAGGCACATGCACCTCCGTTATTTGATGTAACTGTTTATGCACCTAATTGCTTTGAGAGAAAAAGTATTCCACAGCAACTTGCTTGGAAGACTTATATTTTTTCCTTGTTTTCCAAGGGTGCATAACCATACTGACTGTTCCATGTACAGAGATGTAAATTATAAGGCCACTTGCAACCTAATGACAGAACCTAATGACAACCTAATGGCAGAAAAGGATAGAGATTTCACAGGTGTCCAATTCCTACAACAGGCTTATGGAATAAATAACCAAGGTAGCCCCCTGAGCCATGTGCCCAGTTCATAAACGTCAGGGATATATCACACTTTGATCAAATATACCCCAAGAACTACAAGGCAGTGAGAGGCTGCTCAGGCACTATGCTGCTGGAAAAATCAGGGATGCTAACGGTACTAGTTTGTAAAGAAAACAAAGAAAGGAAGATGCTTAAGGTATCAAAGTGACACCAAAACAGAGAAAGCTGCAGGAAACTCATCCTCACTAGTTCAGCTGCTCGCAGAGCTATTTTTCAATTTACTGAGCAGTACAGCAATGCCTTATGTGCTCATCTTTAAGGGCTGCTGCTGACATGTTAGCAGCACTTCTCAGGATTCATTAAAGGCATCTGGTCAACAGCTGTCCTCTTTTACCAATAAAAACTGGAAAAGCAGACATACACTGCAATACAGGTGGCCTCAGAAAACCCTGAAAAAATAAAAATGCTTCTCAAACCCTTTCAACAAGATCCTCCCCAGGCAGGGTAAGCTAAGCACTGTCACAACAGGTCAGATCGCTGGTCCATCTGTTTGAGAATTGTGCCTCCTGTGATCGGGACCAGATGCTTCATAAGGTGGAACAGCACAAGTAGTGAACAATGATGCAATTCACCCAAAGGGGAAATTCCTTCCTGACCTCATCAATTAGCATGCAGGTTTAATATGCTTAATTTATTTTTAATCCTATTTACTGCAACTCTGGACATTGTCATTGTATATATATAAATGTCCTGGTCTGCTTGGAATCCAACTAAATTTCTGGCCTCGGTAATATCATGTGATATAATTATGCCAGGTTTCAAATGTTCCAATTTTCAATTTCATTTAAACACTCCTTTGTTCTTGTACTATGGGAAGTAACCCAGCTACTCACCACCTCTCTTCCTCTTCCAAGCGCTTCAGCTCGGCTTGTGCCACGAGCTCCAACGCCATACTGCGCTCTGTTACAGAGTGGGAACATAATCTGAGGGCCTTTAAGGCAACAATTTAGCAACTTCTATCAGTTATGTAGCAACATTTCTATAGGCTAGATGGCGGAGATCAGCCGGCAGCTAGCAGCTCTTAACAACATTTCACCTCTTCCAGGTCTTTCAAGCTCACTTTTCTGTCGTTTTCCACTCCACAGCTGCTCTCCTTATAAGCAAACTGTTTTGCCCTCTGTGGTTCTCTTTGAATACCCCTGACAAATTTGGATACATTTAGTTATAAAAAAACAGAGAAGCATACCATGCTGGGCTTTTCAAGGTCACACAGAACCTCTCCCTCTGAGCGAAGAATTCCCCTCCTATCTCCATGCCTGAATAAAGAACAACAGTGTCCAACCAAGCAAAACCGATCCCATTTTGCCCTGGGCTGATGTTCTTGTGAACTGCAGGTTCCTCAGCGCAATAGTAACTTTATCCTGTGTTGTTACTTCGGGATGAGCTCACGATGTATTCACCATGATTATAATGTCAAGTACTTACTAAAACTCCAGTGCGATTAGTCACTGCCATTTCTGCTCACACAATTGCAAGAGGCGTCAAGGTATAAAGCTACACCTTCATTCAACCAAAAATCAGTGAAGAAAAAAAGAATATATATACATATATAATGGTGAATACAAGCAACAGACAGGGAAGGGAGCCTCTTAAGGCAAACTTGAGGTTCAGGATCTACTCGTGTCCCCAAACCCCCAAACTGACCTGCTTTCAGTAACTTTGGGCTAAATTTTCTTCTTCCAGCCTCTGGAGCTAAAACTTTGGACCCCAAGCCACAGGTTCTTAATACCAAAGTCTTTAGGAGAGAATGAGTAGGTAGGTCTAGATGACATCTCATGGGAAGATAGCCCCCCCAAGGAGATGACAGAGCTTTTACAATATCTGTGAGAAACACCACATAGTCATCACTATTTTACCATAAGTTTTTTGATTACAGGCTTGGAACTGGTGAATTATGACAAGAGAATACTTCTTTGCCTCAACCAAAAAGAAAATTACACCACTTCATCCTTCTTTAGAAGGATCTTCAGGCAAGCAACTGATCAAGGGAAAACTGTTCCAGCCTATGGCCCATAAACAAATGGTGCTCTTTGATGACCAAAATAGCACTAATAGAACTGATAACAAGCACCATGTTGCCAACTGTTAGCTCATTAAGTAATACAACCATATGCAACTTTTTTCTCTATTTGAGGATCATACACTGATTAGAGTCAAAAAATCACAACTTGTAATAGCAACTTGATTGTCTCATTGCACACTTCTCAATGACCTCCCCATGCTGTTCAATAACGTCTGCAGCAGTCTTACAAACTTTGTTCCAGAGTGATAATTTTAACACTTTCTAAGAGGCCATAAATGCTTTCCTGTTCTATCTCACATGTGCAAAGACAACATACTGAGCTGAGTACTCCTACGTATTGCTCTTAGGCAATGCTCAAACAGCGGTCCAAGCCACAAGTATCAGAGGACTGCCATACCAGCATCTCCAGCACCTCTGATCAGCCAGCAAGTGGTTTGCCTCTGGCATTTCAGGATTTGCTGAGGCTGAAAGAGAAGACAGTAATGATACAGAACAATTCTCCCATCAGCAATGGCAAAAGTAATCTTGGAGGCCTTGAGTGCAATGCTTTCACTGCTTCTGGGTTGTTACTGAATATGAAGTAAAAAAGATGTGATATTTTGTGTTTGTCACACACAAAACCAGTTTGGGTAAGGAAATCTTTTAACGGACTCAACAGCGGTATTTTTGGTTGCTAGAATTCTCAATCTGCTGTGCTAAAATTAGCTTTAAATAAATGTGCGATACAAGGAGCACATACTTTGCCTCAGAAAAAAAATCCGCTTGCCTCGTAGAGATCATGTGAACTTAGTTACTTAGTTGAGCTAAGAACATCAATTATTCCAAGCCTTATCTGACTGTAGATTTGCATCTGTTTAGCAACGGCACTGCCACATATCAAAATGCATGATGTCTAAAAAGCCACAGCTCTTTTACCAAAGCAAGGGAAAGCCCCTGCAAACACAGTTGCTATCACTTGACAAGATGGTTATGCAGAAAAGAGAGAAGATTGAAAAAGCCTGCACCTCTGCCGCTACCCTTCCACAGTTTTCTCTGAAAGGAAAAAGCAAGTCTTTCTCTTCTGTCAACCCATCCTTCTTTCCATATTACAGTATGAAAAGAAGAAACTGCATGTACTGAATTATCATTCCCTGACACCAAAGGTACAGAAGATGATAGTCTTTCAAGCTTTTCATCAATCAATAAAAGGGTTCCCCAAGTTCTGCTCTGTTTTTACAACCGGTGTCACAGAAGTTGGTTCTATTATTATCGCTCACCAGAGCGTGCATCACAACCTGAGCAACGGCAAAACAGTCATTCAAACATAGCGAGTACTCTGTGCTGGGCAAAGTTCACAGCAGCTGTTCTGGTTCCAGAAAGACATCTGAGAGAAGCACCATAAATAACGACATCACATGGAGGCTCCCATTGCACAAGCAACATACATCTTCCCTGCTCAGGAATTTATGCTTCGCACCCTATGCTGTCAGTCAAGAGCCTATTAAAAACTGTGTTTTCAGGATGATCCAGAGGATATTTAAGAAAGCAACACAGCCGTCCTGCTGGCTGAGTCTTTTCAAAATATGCCTTCTATTCCATTACAAAAGAGACAAATGTTTCTATAATCTAATCCAAACCACGGTCTTTCTCAGGAGCAAACTATAGGTCCATGCATACCTTTTATATATCACAAATGCCCAAAACTAGTTCCAGCAATTCTGACAGAAACTCAAAAGGACTGCTACTTCACAGGCTCAGGATCTAAGTTTTTCTTCAGATGTATGAATGTATTTTCTCAGGCTGCAATTTCAGCAAATCCCTAATTTGAGCAGTCCCTTTTTAGGACTCTTAATTCATTTTACTGCTAGATTAAAATTAAACCCAGTTCTCCTAAAACATCTCATTCCTAGGCATCTGCAAGGGGAGAATCACTTTTCAAAGCAGTGCCTAGCTATAATTGAGAAAGAAGCTATATAGCTATTTTATAAAAATGAGATTTTTATTCCTCTTTCCTGGAGTTTTGCCACAAATGGCCTTCAAGGGCTTGGTTCAGAAATTCCAAATTCAGTTTATTGTTTTACTCATTAAGAACTAACTCCTTTTAGCAACTCTGTTAATCTTGGAGTTTGAAGTTATTTTTATTAAAGTAACGCCCAGAGTTTAGATATTCCATAAAAAGATCAGGAATTATTTTTATTAAAGTAACACCCAAGGTTTACACATTCCTTGCAAAATCCGGCAAAGCACCTTCATTCTTAGAAAGGTTCTTAGCCTTTTCCTTGTAAACACAGATTTCAGAGACAACTGAGCACCAAGAAGTTTTATCAGCCTTTTTTAATCAAAGAGTTAATAAAAAGAGTTATCAAGGCAGGATTTTTCCTGCTTACAAAAATCCTGACCCTTTTGCTCTTAACATAAAATGTGGCTTTTTCCTTCTCCTTTCTTGTCTTCTGTCACGGAAGAAGTAACACCAATTTCTATTCCCCAGCAACAGATTTCTCATGAGACATTTACCCTGGCTCTGGGGTGCTCTGCCAGCAGTCAGTACCTCTGGTCGTACTCAGCATCTGTCCGTCAGCCAGCAGGGAGTCCCACCGACTCAGGCCACACCTGATAGAGCTTGCTAGACTACAAGAAACTTCTTAGCATTCTTTAGTCACAACAGAAATGGGGCTGCAAAGCAAATGATCTTACCTCCATTCTCAGCAGCCTGAGGCACTGAAACCTTCTGCTCTCCACCAGCAGCCCTGTCTCAAGGACAAGATGAAGCGCTGCCTTTTTGTTTGAGTGACTACGTTGATAAACTAGGTGACATCACTCAGGTTCCTTACCATGACTTAAACATGGTTTGTGTTTGTAGGGGAAAGGGAACATCTTTTGATCACTGCTTCCGATCTGGAGCATAAGCAACCGCTTTGTCAGCAAGCCTCCTCCAAACGCTCTTGCTCTTTAGGCAAACAGGCCAAAGACATCACAAAGTTAATAACACGTTTTCCATCAAGGCGCTTCTTCCCCATTGAAGGTGGCACGTAGTGACAATTTTCATCTCTTTAATGTAGAAATTAGGGCTGAGACAAAATCTTTTCAATTCCTCTGGCAGAGAGGTTAAGTTGCAACATACCCACCTTTCTCTCTGTGGCGTGTATAATTTCAGCTTGCTTAATAGCAGCGGCACTCCTGACTTCAGGAGGACTTTAAAAGGAGCGATTATGCTCAGGGAAGTAAGCTAACATGAATAAACTGCCCAGGCAACAGGGAGACATTCCAGAGCCCTGTGCTGTCACCAGGCTTTTGGCCAATGTTGCTTAATCATATACATGCAAAATACAAGTTACAGAAAGATGCATCACAGGTTAGAATATTCTTAATTAATAATTTTACACTGCACTGAAGACGACTGCCCTCAAACTGTCCTCAGATGAAGGCACTGGAATCTTCTCCCCATTTTCAGAGCTTCTACCAGTGTAAGCAGTACAAATGGTACAGCAAAGGCTTCTCTGCAGGTCTTTTCAATTCACCAGGCAGTTTTGGAAGTGAAGTTTGGGAGCAAGTATAGCACCACAATAATGAAATTTGTAACTCTTATGGCCATAAGGCAGCTGCTACCAGCTACCTTCTCATCTAGGCTCCACTGGCACATGCCAATTCACACTATCTAGGTACGTAACACTGGACTGAAACTCAAAATGCTCACAGCACAGGGAAAGATATTTTCACTACAAGGCCCACAGTTTACAATGTCTTCAGCATTAAACACAGCCATGCTCATAGCTTAAATATTTAAGACCCTCTTGAGCCTTGTCACTGAATTTATAAAGCTCTATCTGGAAAGCTTTGATCTTCTATGCCGCACTGAGTATAAAACCTAGCCAGCCACATTGTAGTTATGAGGAGAGAGATGACTTTCCCACCACTTGACAGATTATAGTTTTCACATCAGATAATAGAGTCATGGTTGTATCTCCATCTGCAGACTTCATTTAAAAAGATATGACTGCTCAGCAGTCCCCATAGGCACAAGACAGTGGTCAAATTCTCAAGAACACCCAAGTTCTAATTGACAGCCATCTGCTAATGCTTTTTTGCAGCGCCTTATAGACACAAAGATTTAACTGCCTTGGAAGCAGTCCCCTCACATGCTTTGTGATCAACTTAAATCTACATATCATAGTAGCTTTTTTAAACAGCTCTGGGTAAGCTGCAAAGATTTGCCTCTATACAGCATTCTTAAAATTAAATGAAACCAAAGATAACTTTGGCACAATTTTTTTAAAGGTCACAAGCTTTCCCCATCCAAGACATCTAACAATTCAGCATGAACGACTTTGCAAACCCATTCTGTGCATGCCTACAAGCCCAAGTACTACAAATGGATACAATAAAGACCTATTGCTCCTACTCTATCTGTCTGTGCTTATAAGCACCTATTTTTTATTACCAGCTAAAGAAAGCTCTTTTTTTTCCTAAGTGAAATACCACGAGTTAACTGTTAAAAATCACTGCAGAAATTTAAGGTAAAATCTCAAAAGCTGACTGCACTTTCTGTACCAAAGCATACTTGTACTGTAAAACTGAAATATAAAAACCTCCAACAAAGCAGGGTATAGTTTTGCTGGGATGTAACTTCAATAGCTGCATGTAAGTCAGGAAAACAAAACACGACCTGCCTTTCGCTCATGGCCCAAGCAGGATTCTCCTAATGACCTAACATATAAAGAAGGTGCAGGCCTGGGAAAAGCTTTTGCTTTTGTTGCTTCTTCTTTAAAACATGTTGTCTTGACCAAGTACGTTTGTGAGATACTTGTGCTACTACCTCAGGTCCATGAACACAAGCAGAGCGGCAAGCCACTCAAGATTTCTAAGTGCTTCAGCTCAGCTGACAGGAAAACTAAAGTTACAATTTCAGGGAGACCCCTCCTATGAAGACAGGCTGGGAGAGCTGGGCTTGTTCAGTCTGCACAACAGAAGGCTCCAGGGTACCTACAGGACAGCTGGAGAGGGACTTTTTGCAAGGACATGCAGTGACAAGACAAGGGAGAATGGTTTTAAGCTGACAGAGGGGAGATTTACATTAGATATTTGGAAGAAGTTCTTTACTGTGAGGGTGGTGAGACACTGGCACAGCTGTGACTGCCCCATCCCTGGCAGTGTCCAAAGCCAGGCTGGACAGGGCTTTGAGCAACCTGGTTTAGTGGAAGTTGTCCCTGCTGTGGCAGCGGGTTGGAATCATATGATCTTTAAAGTTCCTTCCAACCCAAGCCATTGTATCATCTATAAATTACAGAATCACTACAGGCAGATAGACGGGTGGGTTTAGTAAGCTGGAAAGAAGGGGCTCGTTCTGACACGCCGCTTTACTGGGCCATGCGGAGCTGGCTGCTGCGGGCAGCGGCCCGGCGAGCGCTACAAAAGACGCGCCATGAGGCGGACGAGCTCTGCCGCGCTGCCGGCTCCCCGCCCGCCCGCTCGGGTTTGCCGAGCTGAAGGACGGCAGAGCCCGCTCCCGGCGCCAAGACCACGCTGCGGCAGCAGCGGGGTGACGCCGGGCGGAGGGAGCCCGCGGAGAGCCCTCCCGCTGAGGACAGAGGGGGAAGCCCACCCGGCCCGGGGGCCGCAGCCTGCCCCCGGGCCCCCCTCCTCTCCCCTCCCTCCCGCCCTTTCTCCTCAGGCGCCCCCCTCCCGCCACGCGCTCCTCTCCGCGCCGACGGGGCGGGGCGCCCCCGCGCGCGTGCTCCGCCGCGGCCCCACTCACCGCCCGGCGGGCGCCCTCCGAGCAGCAGCAACAGCAGCAGCGACGGCGGCAGCAGCTGCGGGAACAGCAGCCGGCGCGCCGCGGCCCGGAGGCGGAAGCGGCGGCAGGAAGTGAGGTCGCCGAGAGGGGGCAGAGCGCTGCTTCCGGAGGATGGGCAGGGAATGAAGCCGAGGGTCCCTCAGGAGTTGGGCTTTTGTCCCTCCAAGTAACGGGGAGCCGGCGCGGAGCCAGGCCGGCGAGGGGCCGGAGTAACGCGGGAAGGGACGGGGCTCCGCGGTCATCCTCTGCCCCGTCGCGGCATGGTGGTAGCACTACCTCCCGCCAACACCGCCGGTGCTTCCCTCGGCTGCAGGCGGGGAGGCTGCCCAAAGGGGCCGCCTGCGCGGCGCGAGCGGTAGATCCTCACCTGAGGGGGCCCCTTCCCCGGGGCAAAGCCGCCCGCTTGACCCCTGCCACGGCCCAGTCACCGCGCTGCTGTCCCCACGGGCGCCAACCCATGGATCACTGCCATCTAATAAACACCCTTTGGTGAACAAAGCCAGGTTTCCGCATGCCCAGATGGAACTGCAGTGCTGCTTACCACTGCTCCAAGGCTGAATTTAGAATGGAATAGGAAAAAAAACTCTTCCCGGCCATACGCTCACAGCTCTCTGTGCTGTCTGTTAGTATTCTGTTCACTACTTGGCCAATCACTTGTTTGGGAATTACAACATCATACATCTTTGATTAGTTTCCATGATTAGATGCTTTTATTAAATAATTCCTGCAGTACTCTTTAAATTAACCGATTCTGTGATTTACCTAGAAAATAAAAATAACGGGGGCGTGACATCTCTTCTAAGCTGCCTTCTTTCTGTTTATGCATATTTCCATAGCCAATCCCATTCTTTAGAGCAATGGAACTAAATCAAGCTAACCACCTTTGCTATTAACAGTATCGTGTTGGCTTTCAGTGTCTTCCAAATGCGCAATTCACTGTGTACTTCGCGGTCCCAGAGTTCCCCCAGGAAAGCTTCACAGCATTGCATATGCACCCCCGATATAAACACAGAGCAGAATCTCTCTGCGCTGCCACCTATGACACTCCTGGCTCCCAAGGCTGTTCCCCTTCACTAGGCAGTAAGGCCGCAGTGTCTTCGTTCACATTCACTGAACACATTCAGCAAATTCAACATTGAATTGCACAGGAGAGTTTGCAGGCAGACAGGTACCGCCTTGCTTTCTCTAGGGTGCCGTTACCAGAGAAGACAGGAGCTAATTTCCAAGATGCCAGCAGAGAGAAATAATTTAAAACTTGAGTAAGACTGCACTTCTGTACCCCTCAAAGGTTTCTCTGAGCAGGTCTGCCCTGTGTTGGGTGCTTTCATGCTGAATGTTTCAGTAGGCCCTCAGTTTGCTTCACAGGGCTCAGAGAAAAGCTACAGAGAGCAAACTTTTTAGGAAAGACCCCTTCTCTTCCCCCTTGCCTCCAGCTCTGCACCAACTAAAAGGCATTGGAAATAGCTCCACACTGGCTCTTATCATCAGCACTGGAAATGTCTCCTGAGTTCCTACAACTGTGGGCTTCACTCCACTGAGAGCTGTACGCTTTCAGTCTGCTTTGGTGGCTGCTGCTGCTGCTGTTCATACTTCCTTGCTGAAAAAAAGAAACACTGGTCAACACTGATTATACCATTTATTGTATACACGTGTGTGCATGTATGCATACCTATATACATATACGCGTCTAAACAGGGTAACAATCAAGAAGTAGTCTTAAGATTAGACAATGTAATGTCACCGTTTAGCCACACAAGGCGAAGTTTCAGTCACCGGGTAGGACTAGGCCATTAGTGTATGGCCTTGGAAAGGCTCAGCAGTAGGGTCATCGCAAAATGTCACTAAATTAATTGCAGAGAACTATGATTCAATTCGGGTCCTTTCATTTAAAAAGGAAAAAAAAAATAAAAATTAAAGACTATGCCTTCAGAAGTACCATTAGAGATGACCTGAATGACTTATTAGTCATACAGTTGATCCCCACATCACTCGTCTCCTCCACAACATATAAGCCACAAGCTAACAACTACATTGACTCCAAAATTAATCTGGTCAGCAAGGCAAAGGCAGATCAAAGAGTTGTGTGTGGTGGAACAAACACCACACCAGCAGGCATTCTTCCGTAGGAAGGACATCCTTTTTTCATTGAATCATAAAATGGTTTAAGTTGGAAGGGGCCTTGAAGCTCATCTAGTTCCAACCCCCCTGCCATGGGCAGGGATGCCTTCCATTAGATCAGGCTGCTCAAATCCCCACCCAGCCTGGCCTCGTTTTCTGTTTCTACAAAATCCAATGGCCTGACTTAAGAACCTTTGCATTTAATCTTTACATTTAAAAGATGGGTTTCAACTCCTTCAGTATTTCTTGCCCATACTCCCTCTAGGCATGATGCGAAGCAAGTACAGGTGTACTCTGAATTGGATCTCAGAGTATGAGAGGCATGAGGCTCTTTCCTACTCCCATCCTGACCTTCAGTGTTAAGATGGGAGCAGCAACACTTGTCAGTATGGTAAAATTCCCATTTATTTTCGATTTACAAAGTTGAATTACTCGTGATTCCACAGTCCTGTCAACTGTTACAAATCCATCCACATTTTGGCAATATTCAGGCATTCCCAGTTCTTTTTACCTTCAACATAGGCTTTGCTTTGACAGCTAGAAGGGCATCGCCTCGCTGCTTCCCCCCTCACTCCACGCTTCCTCATGCCTCAATCCCTGCTCACGTGGTGCTACAGGGCCAGGGTGTCCCCACAGCACGAGGGCCGGCAGGCCGAGGCCACCCGGAGAGGGGGGGAGCACCCTCTTCCCTTCTTTCACTTACCAATGGAGTACATCTCCAGCTGTTGCCGCAGCCGGATCTTCTTCATGCTGTCGTAGAAGTTGGGCTCGGGCGGCGTCTCGGCGGCTGGGGGCAGGGTGAAGATGCGCATGATCCTCCTCTTGTTCCTGCGGGAGAAGGGGGACAAGGCGGTGAGAAGCCCGGCCCGGCGAGGCCGCTTCCCGGCGGGACCCCTCGCTCCGCCTCCCCCCCCATTTCCCTTCGCGGCCTGTGCTCACCGCCGCGCGTAGACGAGGAGTGCGAGGCTGGCTAGCACCACCAGCAGGTAAACATTGGTGGCCTCGTTCCACGCTTCGTGCACCGAGTAGTCGATGCTGTCGCTGTCGCTGAGCGCTGCCGACCCGCCGCCTGCCCCGGCGGCCACCACCGCCATAGGGGATCCCGGCCGTCAGGGGCGGGCGCGCGGCGGCGGCGGGAAGTGACGTCACGGGGAACCGTCGGGGCCGGTGTGAGGCGCGCCATGGGGCGCTGATGCTGAGGGGTAGTGTGAGGGGCTCCGCGGCGCTCCCCACACCCGCCCCACACTGTTTCCCCTTTTAGTTACCGGTCGCTGGGGGCAGGACACAAGTCGGTGGCTGTTTCTCTCCCAGGGGGTCGAACAGTCTTCGTTCTTTCACGGTGCCAGCGTCTGAGGTGGCACGCCGTCGGTGGGTGGAGGTGTGAATACAGCAGCGCTGGGAGCCTGGCAGGCGTGCGGGCAATAGCGTCTTCACCTGCTCTGTAGTAGAGGAATCGTGTGGGACCTAAAAAGGGCAAGGAAGCTGGTGAAGGGTCTGGAGCAGAGGTCTGAGGAACAGCTGAGAGAACTGGGGTTGCTCAGTCTGGAGAAGAGAAGGCTCGGGGGGGCCTTATTGCTCTCTACAACTGCCTGAAAGGAGGTTGTAGCAGGGAGAGGGTCGGTCTCTTCTCCCAAGTAACAAGCGATAGGACAAGAGGTAACAGCCTCGAGCTGAGCCAGGGGAGTTTTAGGTTGGATATTAGGGAAAATTCATTCACCGAAAGGGTGCTCAGGCATTGGAACAGGCTGCTCAGTTCAGTGTGGAATCACTATTCCTGGAAGTGTTCAAAAACAACACAGGTGAGGCCCTCAGTGACATGGTTTAGTGATGGACTTGGCAGTGCTGGTATAATGGTGGGACTTGACCTTAAAGGTCTTCACCAACTGAGTTGGTTCTATGATTCTGTGATTCTGTGTAGCTTGGTGTGCGGTGGCAAGAGAAGAAGAGGTTCAGATTGTTACAAGCTTTTGCTTTTCACACACCAGCTGAATTTGGCAGTTTAGGTCGCAAAATAAAAACGCTTTCTTAGAAATTTTTCCTCCTTTTTGTGTGTGTGTGTGTGTGCCAAAATGGGGATTGCTGGATATTCAGATGCTGCAGCAACACAGCTTACTCCTATGCTCCATATGGCTTCTGATGCCCAAAAAGCACAATTCTAGGATTATGCTTTGGCAGAAAAGGTGGGGCAAAGTAAGTATTTCAGTTTAGAAACTTGAAAAGAGGTCAGAACTGCACGTTAACTCGGTGCAGATTAACTAGGATGGGGATGTTCTAACACACACACACTGGTATTTTTGTACTGCCAGATGGGGCATGTTTGAGCTACACTCCTGCTTCTTTCTGTTCCCCTCCGGCCCTGACACTTCCTTTTACCATATCTTCCTTCCGACACTTAGAACTATTACAATGTAGACGTTGTGGATATGGTTCATCTCCCTTTGCTTCTTGCATGTGCTTATATTGTAATTATTTATCTTCACCCTTTGTAAGACAATAAGGGGAAAAAACAAGTATTTTTAGGGCATGATTTATCTAGCCTACATCAAACATTCAGAATGAGCCCCCCTGTGCACTTCCAGGAAGTGCTGACCCCTTACTGAGTAGAGGGAGTCTAGACACCTTGCCTGGATAGCACTCGCTTTGCAAATGATCAACCAGCCCAGCCAAACTCCATCCTTTGGAGAACCATTTTCCCAGTGCAAGATGTGCCAAGTCATTCTCTCTCCGTGCTACAAAATTCATGAACAAATTCATTTTCAGAGGCTGCAGATCAGGGCATAAAAGGATATGAGTGAAAACAATATGAAAAAAATAAAAAGCACTGTTATGAGAAAAGTTCTCTGCCCCACATGGTGTGGGAAATAAAAGTAGAATAGCAATTAGACATAATTCTAGGTCATTAAACGGGGATGGCACCCATGCACAGAACTGTGGAAACCACTAAAAGGGGAAAAAAAATAGTAAGAGAGTCTATCAGTTACGCAACATGACACAAGACAGTTAATTAAATGTGGTTTCTCAGGGATTTCAAACCATCCTCATGAAGCTGAGGTTTTTTCTTTGGTTTTTAGTATGTTGAACTTTCCTGCTAACAGGCCTGAGAAGAAAGCATTACCCATTCGTGGCCAAAAAGTGGAAAGAATAAACATAAGTAACTTGAGTGCTCTTCATATTTCACTACTACCTCTAGATCTCAGGCTCCCTTGTATGAGATGGAGAGAAGCTGTATTTAAACTAAAGGCTCTTTTTGTATTAACCATGCAGCTCTGCTGTGGACAACCCAGGAAGATGCTGGAATGCTCCAGGACACTGCACCCAGCTTCCCATATGGAGGAAACAAAGGCCTGCATTCACAAAGCATAACTTTGAGTCTTGGGGTTTTCTCTGCAGCTTCCACACATGGGAACAGACTGTGCCTCACTCAAGTGCCTGATCTGTTTGATTTAGTTAAATGCCTGATTTAAGGCTCAGATAATCCACCCACCCCCAACCTAGAAGACAGGTAGAAAGAGATTTTCTTCCCTCACATACAACTCTGAATGCAGCAAATGTGAAGCTGTGGGTAGGACAGGGTTAGGTTGAGCACCACAATAGCTGGTGCTGCAGTGAGTGTGGCAGCCTTGCAAACCTGAGAAAAAGGAGTGATGTCCCCCTTGCTGGCCTGTTGCAATAAGACTTCTGTGGTGCAGGCCTTCTGCCAGACTTCCTTGAGGAATCTGGTTCAAACACCATAGTTGACTCTTAAGCCTGGGTTAGCTTGTGTTGGTACACTGTTATTGCCTTTTATAGCTTGAGCTTTTGTTTCAGTCTCCGGCTCCTGAAACACCTTCAAGAACTGGAATGCAAGCTGCTGTTGGATATGGTCAGGCCTTGGAGTTGCTGTTACATGCACAAGAAATGGTGTGACCTGCCCATTTAGATCATGTAGCATATTTATTGTAGCTTGGATGACGTGGGATGGGGTAGTTGATGCTTGTGTATGCTGTTGATACATGAGGACATCAGTTGTTTTCTATTTTCTTATACTAAAGCTGCTTGCAAGGAAGCAACTGTCATTTTCTGCTGGGCCTGTATAGGATCTGACCTCCAGGATCCTGGCCTGTGACCAAAGCATGTAGGCCTCAAACAAATAATATATAACAACAGTGTACGGCATTGCTGTAAGCTAAACATAGCTAATGGAGACCCAAGCTTAGTAGTTTAGTAGCTAGATTTTCAACATTAAGCAGTAGCAAATAAGCCTGGGGTGTTTCAGCTGTGAGTCAGACACCACTCCTCACAGGAACCAGCTCTTGGTGAGAAAAATTCTGTGATTTAATAATAATTATTAAAAAAAACCACAGCTTTTTACAAAAGTGGGTACTTTGTTCATTCCACAAAGAAATCTAGCATGTACTTGATAAATGCACCTACTTCAGTCCCATAGATTCATCAAGAGAATTGCTGAAAAGGATCTTCCAGCTCTACAAGGGAATAATTCCCTCTTTAAAAGTCCTTAGCATCCAGCAACGACTATAAATTTGACGGAAAGCTGCTGAATAGTATCAGTTTTGAAAATACAGTTGCTTCACATCCAAAATGTGAATGCTCAAATCTAACAGTAAGCTCTTTCTTCTGAAAATTATGGCCAAAGAATACGTGTGTGTTTCTATATATAAGTATGCATTTTTTAATGGATTTTGAGTTACCAAGAGCTAAACAGAATCAAGAATTGCTGAGACATAAATATTGCTGTACTGTAAATATATTCACAATTTAATCCTGATAAATACTGGATTGTAGGCTACAGAACACAGACTGACAATTATTGGAACTCGTGGTCATCTCAGCTATACAGTATTCCAATTAAAATAAAACCATAATATCCTTTTTCTTTTTTGAAAGTACCATCTACCATGTAATTAACTTGGATGAATTCTACAAATATATGCATTATATCATGCTAGAAGAACTTGAGAACCACATTTTCTTGTTCCCAGGGTCTCTCGACTGTTGGTAAGACATTATAGTTATAATGATAGAATCAGTTTACAGTTGCAAATTCTGCCAAATATCTCACAAATTATATCTGGCAAACAGCACTGCCACTGTTTCGCAAAGATAATGATCTGATATTTTGTTTATGTGGCACCAAAGGGAAATATTTGGTTTAGAGCTTGCGATAGGATTTCAGAAACTTTGTGCGGTGTTCCAAACTTCTGATAGACTTAATAGGTACCACTCTATTAAATACAGAGTAACACAGTATTTAAACATGTCCTTCCAAAAAGAAACAATCCAAAAACAATGAAACAACTGTTCAAGTAAAAGTCCATTTTGTTTCCTCAACACTTAACCCCGACCTACGGATCAGCTGGTGTGGGTACGCATGCAATGCTTGTTATCTGTGATGGTGTGGAACATACAAATGAGTTTCCATAAAGGCTGCTCACCTGTACAGGATTTAGCATTATGGAAGTGCTTTTAGGATGTAATCTGAAACCCATGGCACATCAAGGGAAACACCTACATCAGACTTGACCCACCTAGAAGCCTGCAGCCAGCCGGCAGTTTGGACAGACCAGCATAACTATGACGGTCCTATTCTTTGGATAACTCAGAAAAAGAAAGGAGCAGTGGGTTTGAACTAAATTTGGGGCTGTGCTCTGAGACAGGCTGTTTCCATTCTGTATCCTGTGGTACAAACCTACCTGGTAAGGGCTAAACTTCGTTGGGAAATCCACTGGGAATGTTTTGCCAACAGCATCAGACCAAGGGAAGAGCATACCATGCCAGTTGTGGGTTCAGGTGCCCTGACACAGTTGGCACAGCAGCCAGATTGTCAGTAGGCTCCACTGGCATGTTCTAGGTCTCCCTGTCTCCTCCACTGCTGGCACAGCAGTACCCCAGGGGAGTTCAGTCTGGGAACCAGGTTCTATTTCTTGAATGTGGGAGATGGTCTCTGATTCTTTGTTTAGCTGGTCAGATGGGGTGGGCAGGATGTGCTGTGGGACTGCTGCGGGGATGGCAGAGGAGGCATTGCCCAAAAGGGAAAGGCAAAGTAGTGCAGATCACTGACCTCAGCAAACGGGTTGTCCTGCCCCTGGGCAAGAGGCCATACCCAGGGCCTTCATCTTGGTGAGAGCACCAAACGAAAGCCCTGCAACCACTGGGACCATATCTGCCTTGATGCTGACCACCTAGGATGGTTAAGGGAACCTCCCCTGAAGTTTTCTGAAGGAGATGAACACCAGCAGCAGTCCTTCTCCTTGTGTGGCCTCTTGTGCAGCTTCTTTGGCTGGGCTTCTGGGATGGAGAAACAGAGATACAATAGGAAACTTGTGAATAACTATCTCAGGAGTGTGGGGCCCTTCATTTGTGCTGGAGATGAGAACCAGTGGCTGATATTGTGATTATGCAGAGCTGTGGCAGTGGTCTTGGCAGGGGAGGTCATGGCCACCTGTCTGAAGCTGGCTGGGGTGTGGATAAGGAGAGGATTTCAGGCTTCCAGCTGAGAACAGGCCTCTTCCTGCTCTTCATCCTTTCATGTTTTCCACCAGGCATGTAAAAGTTGCTTCTGCTGAGGAAGCAAAGCCCCAAAATGTTTATCCAAGGCCGTCGGTGGTGAAAACCGTAATGCTCAGCAGAGGCAACTGAAAAGAGGAGAAGCAACTGCATATAGCACTGTCCTGTCTCTTTTTCCCTCTCCATGAGGCCTTTCCTTTTCCCTTTAAGGGAAAAGAAGCTGCAAATGTGGGAAGGATGGGATTCATGTAATCCTGAGTTGTGGAAGGAGTTAGTGGGGAAGGACAGAAAGATGGAGAGGGCACAAATTCCTCTGATTTTACTGAAAAGCTGAAAGCAGGTGACACTCAAACTTGGCTGAGGTTGTACCAGGTTTTGATTAAAAGGGACGGTAAAGTACACGAATATCATGAGCAAGTTAAAGGAGAGGTAGCCCTTTCAACTTTCATGTGTGGCTCTTAGACAACTCTTATATATTTATCTGTCTTGTTACTACAGATTCACTAATGCAAACACAATGAGGTCTTTTAGGGGATTATGGAAGTTTGCTAGCAAATTACTGGCTCCAAGGCCAGATCCTGGCTATGTTTGAGCACGGGAGTCAGCAACTGCCAATAACGAATGCTAGGCTGACCTTCATGCTGCCATCTAGTGTTTGTTTCCTCATAGACAGGAACAACATCCCAGAAAAGATTTGAAGCTACATAATGCTGTATTCAGAACAAATGTAACTTATTCCTGAATAAGTTACGTTATAAAATATAATAATTAAATAAAACGCTGGACAACAGATAAGCTGAAGGAGAGGGAATGGGGAAGAGACATGTGAAGGACCCAGTGCTCAGGGTGAATGCTTAGGAAGACACCTTTTCTTTTAAATAATTGTAACTATTTCATCCAGGAACAGAGAGAGACAGCTCCACAGTAAGAAAATTATTCAGAACCAGAATTTGTCCTCATTTGTTTTTCACTCTGTGAAATTAATATGACTGTTTGCAAGGTGCAACAGTACACAATGGAGCAAGAATCCAAGCAGAATCTTGTCTTCACTGAGAGAGACCAGCATAAGAATCTTGGAAAGTTCTTCTTGTCTGTTATAGAATCACAGAATGGTTTGGGTTGGAAGGGATCTTAAAGATCATCTGGTTCCATCCCCCTCTGCCATGGGCAGGGACACCTTCCACTAGAACAGATTGGTCAAAGCCTTGTCTGACCTGGCCTTGAACACTGCTAGGGAAAATAGACTGCCCATAGGGAAAAGTAAACCATAATGAGCAGCTTTTAAAGGCCTCCTGCTGGCATTGTATGAAATCAGGTATGAATTTAGCCATTTTCAGCAAAGTTCTCACATTTATAATAAAATTTTGGTAGCAGCATTTGAACATGATGTATTCAAGCTGGCTGCATGTTCTCAGTGCAGTCTTAACATGGCTTGTTTATGTGAAAAGAAATACCAGCACAGCAAAGAACAGAGTTAAACTCTCCAGCAGAAAGGATCATGTACTTCCTTGCTTACAAATCACCTCTCAAATCAAAACATGAACATTGCCTCAAGCCCTTAGGTCTTTCAGACGCCTAATCTGCAGAACAGAAAGTCCTCAGGTGTGTAGTGTTAGGAGTCCACATCTCTCATTCATAGTACTTTCTTTTTTCACCAAGAAAACAAGTAAATCCCAATCCCACCAAACACAGCCTACTGCTGGGTTAAGGCATTGTTATTCTTCCTCTCCAGGTGTTCGTACCAGGCTGTAACATCCATATAGGTACTATAAGCTTTCTCCTAAACACACCAAAGCAGCCTTTCTCTATGCCTTTCACTTCAGACCCAATAGAGTTGTATGCTCTGAATATAGGTCTTTTCCAAAGCCCATGTTTAATGCTCATTGCTCTAGCAGGAAGTCAGGTTCTCATTCAGTTCCTTGTTCTTCCTCCCTTTGATCAAGTCATGATGCCACTCATCAAAGATAAGTGAATGAAAAAAAGACATGCTTCAGCTCCCTTCCAAAGTGCTCAGGATTTCTGTGGATTAAAGCTGTGTTTTACAGCTTCATCTCCATAGCCCATCTGAGAATACCACGGCGCAAAGGCTTGTAAACCAAGAGCACATATCTGTAAGCAGTCTATTCAGGATCTGCATCATCTGCTGGCTTACAAACTGGCCACATGCTTGCTGGTGTGGGATACGGGGCCCACAAAGCAATGACTGTACAGCTCCAAAAAGCAATCTGTTCTCCATCTAGCAGGAAAAGACTGCTGTTGGAGCTCTGGCTTTGGGGCTCACCAAAATCTGAAGTGAACTGGGGTACCCTCATCTGAGTGACTACTGCTTTTACTCCATGGGGAAATGAGTGAGTGCTTTATGGGTAAACACATGGGCCAAAGCCACAGGAATCAGCACAAAGCTTGTGTGGGGCATGCCATGGTCTCTGCTGTGCACTTCTCTGCCAAGCAGTTTAAGTGGAGCAGTACTTTTTTTCATCTTTCCCTGTATTTTTGTTAAAGAGACTTTGTGTAAATGTTGCTAAAGAAAATTTATTATTTCTTAAGAAACAAACTTCCCCCCACACCCACACAACTTCAATATTCTCCCTCCTCTTCCAATGATAAATAAAACAGACCAATGGGAGGCTTACAGAGCTCCAGTATTGGCTGGATTTATTATTTTTTTAATCAAGAGGTACAAGTTCAGTTGTTCTTTTCTTTTTAGTTTTAAGGGACAGAGATTTTGCCCTTCAGGCAAGCTACATAAATGGGAAGGACATCAACTTCGGTATGTTGTTTGTCTCATGACTCACTATAACATTTCCCTAGTACCAGGCATGGCTGTCTCTCGAATAAGCAGAGTTAAAACCTTCCTGTAGGTGTCCAAGACCTCTTGGGCAGAAGGCCTTTCAGCTGGGTCCTTCTTTTTACATGCTGCATGGATGTCAAACAAATGCAGTCGCACAATGTCACTTCCTTCAACATGGCCCAAGAAGAAACTGGAGACATCTGGGATTTTCCAGATGTCTGTTTTCTCATCATAGGGTGGCATGAAGTCATCCTCAAATGGCACCTCGTCTCCATAGGGCCAATGCTGCTCAGGAGCTACAAACTCACCCTGGAGCTCCCTATGACCGCACTTCACCAGCCTGCCGGCACTCCTGTTCACAAGAGGCAAAGCATCTAAATCATTCACCAAGACATGAAAGTCACTTGTTAAGAGATACTGAGAGAGGACCTTGTCCAGGTCATTCGAGTCACACATCACTAAGGTGCCCAGAGGGCTGTTGTGCAGGTACCGAATGATGCTCACGTAGTCTATAGCAAGCATCAGCCTGCGATGCCAGGTGTTCAACCCCTTGTACCTGGGGATGTGAAGAGTTTCATTCAGGCCCCTCAGAGACCCTAGAGGGTGATACTCGGTGAGGATTGTGAACTGCTGCTCACAGTAGCCAAGCAGCCGGACGACGTGTTTGCTCTGAAGTGCTTTCAGCATCTTCAGTCCATGGAGAAAGTCCTCCTTCAGCTCTGGGTTGGTGAGCTGTGAAAGGACCACTTTGTTTTCCTTCCACTCGGAGAGGAAGACCTATGAACAAACGAGACACATAAGACGTAGACAGCCTTCTTCCACCACCTGACCTTTGAGTGACTGCTTAGTCACAACCTCAACCCAACCACCAGTCACTAAGGCCGTGTACCTGTCACAGCAAGCCCGTACTGACAGATGTCATAATTACATCACGGCTCCCTAAGTTGTCTTTGGAATGGGCAATGCAGATGGATTAAATCATTTCACACTACCCAGCCGGCCAGTCTCACTCTGCCACAACTGTACCGCACTCATCCCATCTCTGTGATTTTGCTTGTGCAGCTGGATGGACTCTTCATTAGGGACTGTAGTGACGGGACAAGGGGTAATGGGTTAAAACTTAAGCAGAGGAAGTTTAGATTGGATATGAGGGAGAAGTTCTTTACTGTAAGGGTGGTGAGGCACTGGAATGGGTTGCCCAGGGAAGTTGTGAATGCTCCATCCCTGGCAGTGTTCAAGGCCAGGTTGGACAGAGCCTTGGGTGGCATGGTTCAGTGTGAGGTGCCTCTGCCCATGGCAGGGGGGTTGGAACTTGATGATCTTAAAGTCCTTTCGAACCCTAACTACTCTGTGATTCTATGATTTATGTCACTCACTGTCAGGGAGGTGGACCTGGTCACCTGCTCCTGCATGTTCTTTGCACCTTATTGGTAGCCATATGTATACAGATAATGAGCTCTTGTGAGGATACTTAATTAGCCAGCAAACAGCGAAAGCTGTTCATCCACACAACAGAAGAAAAGAAAACCAAACTCACCTTTTTCACAGCGCCTTCACCAACACACTTGAGCTTCCTGACTTCCCTATTTATGGCTTCACAGGAGAGCCATGGGGAACAATTCTTCACTGTTCCCAATTTGAAGTATCCAAAAGGGCAGAGGCTGGGGTCAGTTTCGCCACGTCCCGAAGAGCTGTAAAACTTGTTGAGGCACAGGTAGAGAAGGGCATTAAGGAGCAGGACAGCCACAAGCAGTAATGCCAATGAGATAGAGGACACTTCCCTGGGAAGAAACTCCCTCCTAACAAAGCGCTGTTTCTTTTCCATGGCCGTGCCTTCTGCATCCTCCGTGGCAGACGGAGGCTGAGCAGGACCCTCTTTCCAGCCCAGAGGCGAGCGCCTCGGGGGCTGTGTCACTGCAGCCCTGAGCCTGCAGCCTACCGGGAAGGCCACGCGTGGCAGCACCCTACGCTGAAAGCGGTTCGAGCTCGACGCCCGCCCCGCTGCTCATCCTCCCTGTTACCTGAGCGGGAAGTCCCGGGCTGGGCCACCCAGGGCAAGGCCGCAGACCCCGGAACGCACGGCAGCCCCGGGGAGGGGACAACACCGAGCGCGCTTCCCGGTCGCGCAGGGCGGTGGTGGCGGCGGCACCGCCCCGGGGCGGAGCACAGCGACATGGCGGCGGCTGCCGGGCTGGCGGCGGCGGTGGCGGCGGCGCTGGGCGCGCTGCTGATGGCGCCCGGCCTCACGCAGCCGCACAGCGGGGGCCCGCCGGAGGGCAGCGGGCCCGGGGCGGTGGAGCGGCGTCCCACGGGGCGGATGGACCAGGCCCTGCTGCTCGTCCGCAACGAGCTGCCCGCGCAGGGCCTCCGCCTCGCCGCCCGCTCCGGCTCCTGCCACCAGGTGAGCGGCGGGAGCCGTGCGTGTGCGTGTCAGCCCCGCGCACGGCCTCGGACACCCCTGCCCCGGGGCCTCGGCGGGGCCGCTCTGCGCTCCCGGCGGCTCCCCGTGGTGGTGTGGGGTTGCTTCGGTGCGGCGGGAAGCTCTGCAGCGGGAGCGGCTCCAGTCAGCCCCCCGGCAGCTTCCCGTGTGTTCGCCGCTATGCAAACAGACCCGCTTTCACCCCGCTGTGGCACTGATGAGCTCCCTTCACGCTCTTCTCCCACAGTGCCTGTATCAGTTCCTTGCGTTCGTGCCACCGAGCAACGAGAGCCTGAGAAAGCCGGGCACGGCGGAGGTACTGGTGGATACCCAGCATCCGCTGACGCTGCAGCTCAACGGCTCTGTGAGTGGCACGGAGCTCTGCAAGTACGTGGCACAGCCCCAGGGAACATCTGGATGGCTCTGTCCTGTTTGGGTTTTCTGTTTTGTTTGCTTTTTGGGTTTGTGTTTGGTTTGGTTTTTTTCCCTTGGAGCCATGTGGGCATTTATTGCCTGCTCATAACCTTTTCCTGACTAGAGTGCAGTCTTCCCCCTGCTGCTGGGATTGTGGCGTACGCTGTAATTGTGCTGAAGATGTAGGCACAAGCAGGAGCTGAAATGGTGTGTGTGGAGCCAGCATGTGCCCGTGCCTGGTTTCTCTTGCAGAGTGTAGCTCACGAAGGCAGGTGATGTAGTAGGCAGTACATATGTGGTAATGCATCTGCGTTGGGCAAGGGACGGTGATGGCAAAGGCAGAGGCAGGCAGCTCCTTGCTAGATCACGCTGCTAGGCCAGGTTTTTGGCTTGCCTTTCCTGCACACATCCAGGCTTACAGTCCCCCCAGATGCTGCTGTGGTACCTACACATAGTAATGATGGCTCAGCAAGTTCCGTTTCCTTTATCCTTTGCAGGATTCAGTATCATTTTGGAGAGTTTGGCAATTATTCCCTTCTGGTAAAGACCCTAAGTACAAGCACCAAAACTGTTTCTTGTGACCTAGTCATCAATGAAGGCCCTATCAACAGCTATCTCCGTATGTAATCCTCTGTTTTCCCCTTTCTTTGGACAACTTGCATGTCTCCCAGTGGAACCAGCTTCCTAACAAAGCCTGTACAGCCACTCATGCTGTGCTGAAGATGTGTTATGGGCTTGCCTCTCCTCTCTCTCAGCATCTTACCTCCTTATGTTTTATACACCCACCTTGAGGCCCTGGCTAGACTCAGGCTTCTTCACATGTCATACAACCACAACTTTTTTGCAGCAGGGATTAGCCCAGAAAAATCAGTGGGTATGTGTCCGGAGGGAGGCGTTTTTGTAGTTAGTTCCTGTTTTCCTTCATGTTAATGTATGTACACACAATCCTTCCTCTTCTTCCCTCTGTCTTCCCTCACAAAATGGGAAACAATTCATGCAGTGTCTGGATTTTTGTTTGTTGCTGTGCTTTTAATTTTAAGCCTCACGTCTTGTGTCTTTGTTCATCTCTTTTTCCAGGGCTGTTTCGAACTCTCACCTACATGTCTTACATTCTTTTCCTTTGCATTATTCTTCACATACATATTCTTTATATATAGGTTATTCTTAAGTCCTTCCAGTTTTCCAGCTGTAAAGAAAAATTTTCCATGCTTGCAAACTTGGAATATTGCCTTCTCCCATGTTTTCCTTCTCATGTTGAGGCTGTTTCCAATTCCCCAGTTTCTTCTTCAGAATGTATAGTACACCAGCTCTTTTCTCCCAATTGCCTTGTGGTGCCGTGCAGTTTTACTTTGCCTTTCTTTTATGCTGAGATGTGTAGTCGCGTAGCTGCACTTCAAAACTAACCTGCTTTTGGTTTGGGTTGTTTTGGGGTTTTGTTGTGTTTGTTCGTTTGGTTCTCTGGGACTCAGGCTGGGGCTATGTACTACATGGAGAAGGTGGTATGATGCTTGGTGGGTTGGGCTTTTTGTCATGTTTGTGTCACGCTTGGCCAAGCCCACGTTACTGAATGGTTTTGTTAGGTCATTTATAGGCTTGTGTTTTTTTCTCTTTCATGCAGCTATTCTCTTTGCTTTCCTGGTTTACACGGGGACCCTCACTATCCTGATTGTCGGGCGCCTTTTGATGAAGTAAGTATAACAGTATTGTAAGTGGTTCCTTGCATGTGAAGTAGGGGCCACCAGTTTAAAAACACAAGTCATGGTGTGTTAGTGCTTTGAAGTCCCACTGTAGCCCTGTTACTGGGTTGCCATGTGCAAGGTAAGCTGTGGTAGCTGTCCGTGTGACAATGAATAGAGTGATGTGATTTCCCTCGAGCGATACCTTGCAGCCTTGTGAACTCGTGTGTCGAGTGGTTACTGGAGACCCTGCCTCATGCTCCTGTGACTTGTGCCTGGGTCTAGCCTTCAATCAGCAGTACAAGGCAGCGGGACGTGAGTGTATGCAGCATGTGCAGCCTTCCATCCTGTGTACTGAGTGATGCCAGTCATCCCTGCCTGCAAACAACCTGAGGATGAAGCCCCTGAACCTGAGCTTGTGGCAGTGTTATTACACAGCTGAACTTCACTGAGGTCCCGAGTACTGGCTGAACATCAGTACTGTGGGTAGGAGCTGGGAAAACAGAAATAGGGACTGTCCCTGCTTTTGATTTATAGTTGATGTTAAGATGAATTTGGCTTTAAAGTACTTCTTGTTTTGTGTTTTAAACTGCTTCTAATTTTCAGAATTCATGCAGTCAGGAACTGGGTTTACAAGAAACTGAACCCCAGAGAAACTGATCGTCTGATAAATTCTGTGAGTGAGTGACCACAGTATCTTTACTCGCATTCTGTAGTGTTTTCATCTCTAAGGAGCATATGCTATCTGCTATCTGGGTATCCGGGCTTGTTTATTACTAATCATGTTCTGCTTTGAGCATGTTTCCTTTGGCAAATCTTGTATTGGTGTCAGACAGGCAATTTTATGTCAATAGAGAGTGCTAGGGTGGGTTTCCACAGAAGTTCAGTGGCTTCCCAGTGGAACTCTTGAAAGTCTTAGACGTACACCTATGTGCCCTCTGTAGCTCCCTTGAAGTAAATATGTCCCCTTCTGACACAGTCAGTGTGAGGGAAAGGAAGAAATACCAGCCTTCATGTCTGCTTCCAGCGCAGTAGGAATTCTAGCAGTATCTATACTAAAGATTTCTCTGGCAGCCCTAGAGCTGGCATTTCTGTGCGAGTTGTGTTTTGTACTACCATATAGGTAGATCACAGTCTGGGCTTCACTTCTAGGAGGTCCAAACATGTCTAGAATCAAAACACTTGTGAGTCTGCTTTACAACAATTCTTGTAGTTGTTCATTTCCATAGCTGTGTGTTACAGCCATGTCTGCTTCTTTATGCTGTCACTGGGGCTGATCGGAGTGATTTAGGGAACTTGATTGTAAAGAATCCACGCCGGCATTTAAAAGGGTTCATTTTCTGCTGGTTTAACTCTGAACAGTGTAGTGTCAGACAAGTGCTGGTGGGATGGATCCTGTTTGAGAATCAGCAACTCGATCTGTTCAGCTCTGTTGTAAAGCAGCACTCACAGTGATGGCAAGCCTGTGGCCAATTGGACTGGACCCAGATCTCATGAGTCTCAAACAGAGGCTCTTTTCAGTGTATTGTTGTTTTCACCCTGGTCGAAGGTGGAGTGCAGAACATCTGCGAATACCATTGCAATATGGTGGACCCATGAACAGGTTAGAAGTAGCAGGTGGGGAAGCAAAAGGACGAGGAAGATGGGGAGAACAAAGACAAAGGCAGTATGTGAACGTTTGCTGTTTGCTGACCTCTGTTCCTTGACCTCAGCTGATGCCGCTGCTGACTTGCCCTTTGTGTGTCTGGTTTGTTCCCAAAGGAGCTTGGGTCCCCGAACACAGCAGACTCCGTTAGCAGTGATCTCACTCTGCATTTGTGGAGCACAGCCTCACGGCAGCGGCTGCGTTCCCTGGACACGTTCCGAGGGTGAGCATAAGATCTTGCTCAGATGTAACTCTTCCAAGGGGAATGAGATCATTCCAATGGCCGTTGGACAGTGTGCAGAAATATATAGCAGATGAACAGTTCAAGGGGGTCTGTTTTACTTGGAAGATAATCAAGGTTTGAATTCTTGGATTTTCCAAAACACTTTGCAGTTGATCGAGTTTGAAGCAACATTAAAGTTGTGGCAGAGGGAGGAAAAGAGCAACATATGTTCAGCATGAAAATGCTATGTGAGGGAGCTTGCTTTGGTTTACCACCACCTGTGATCTCTGAAATGCTGCTTCCTAGTTGGCAAAGCTCAAGACTTTGTACATAATCTTGCTTTAAAAATAAAATAAACTAGATATCACAGTTATAAATGTTTTAATGAGGGTAAACACTGACATTGTGTTCATATATATGTATTTCATCGACATGTGATACTTTGTGTTTTTAAATTGTCTTTTCAGGCTCTCTCTTATAATTATGGTGTTCGTTAACTATGGAGGAGGAAGATACTGGTTCTTCAAACATGAGAGTTGGAATGGTAAAGTACAATTGAGACAGTTGATCTGCATTTTAACTGCAGCAGTACCTAGATATGGTTGGGAATGCAGATGCTGCAGCGAGCTGTTGCTCAGCTGAAGACTTAGGCTAAGACACTGTGACAGGTTGCCTTAGCCGGGTATCTAGCCTATTAGGTTAATGGGCAAAGCCATGTGTAGCCCTGCTCATCACACAGTGATGGTGTGGTTTCAAATCACAGTCTGTGTGTAACCTTTTCAGTTTTGACACAGGTTCACAACTTCAACTTTCTATGTTGTTTAATGGCCACGGTCAAGCTGATGGTCCTCAATGCTGCACAAACATAATACCTTGATAGTCAAGCTGCTAGGGAAGAGATCAGGCATTGTGCTGCCCTAGTGGAGAACAGCAAGGATCCCATCCCTGAAATCTTTCCCAAGACACAGCAATCAGTTCTGACCCTGTTTTTGAGGAATGGTAAAAGCAGTGAAGCAAGAGGATTAGCTCTTTGTAAGTTTTATTTATAACGTGTTTTAGATTTGAGGGCATCAAATAATTGGCAAGCAGCCTGCAAGTGCTCTGGAAACTCAACAATAATGTTCAAATTTAGGGAGGGTTCGAGTGAAATAATGTATTCCTTTGTATTTCTCTGTAGGATTAACAGTGGCAGATCTGGTGTTTCCATGGTAAGTCTTCCTGAAGAATAGCCTTGTATCAAGTGATTCTGTATGTGAAAAGTTGCAAGGAGAACATTGTGTGCACCTTACCTCCATGTGGAAGTGTATTTACCGAGGTGAATTTGTGTTGAAGCGTTGATAGGAATCTGCCCCTCCAGATAACAGCATCACCCTTATGATCCAGTAGTAGAGCTGAGTGCTTTCTGCCCACCTCACATCCTCCTTCCTCCCCCCCACAGTGTTAGTGGGAGGTCCAGGGTTATCCTGCAGTGGAAGTGGAGTATCCCTGAGGAGCTCATTGCCACACTACTGTGTTGAAGGTGATCAGTCTGGCAAGATTCAAAGCCGGACTGATGTGTATCCAGAGATAAAACAGCCAAGGGAATTTGGGATTAAGCTGATGTCTCAATAACCAGATGATGGTCTTATGGGGAAGCAATTATCCTATCTGCCCCTAGCATGCATCTCTAAGATACCTACTGGTTGTGGGCTACTCCAGGAGCTGGACTTGGACTGTGAGCCCAATCTAGAGGGGAGGAGCATGTCAGTTCTGAATTTGAATCAGATTTGCAGCTTTTGTTTCACTGCTCTGAGAATGCTGATTTAATTTGGGGTAATGGAAGTTTTGGCAGCATATGCACTGCTGCAAAAAGGCCAGAATGCAGCTACTTCCCTGACCTTTACTGTCTCAACTGACCACTCAAAGATGTGGAAAGGTCCCCTTGTGCAAGCTCAGTTGTCTGCGAATTCCTAGCAATCGGTTGTACAATTTCACTCAATGCATGCATTGCTGTTGGGCCAGTGCAGGCTACTCTCTTAGCTTTAGTGTTTGCTGTTGTGCACATGTGTTCTGGAACATCTTCCAGCTCCATTTCCCATCTGCTCTGTTCTCCAGGTTTGTGTTCATCATGGGGACATCGATATCTTTGTCACTGAGCTCCATGCTGAGGTGGGGAAGTTCCAAGCAGAAGATACTTGGGAAAATCCTCTGGAGGAGTTTTCTGCTAATCCTGCTGGGAATCATAGTTGTGAATCCCAATTACTGCCTTGGACCATGTGAGTGGCACTTGCTCTTTTCCTTGCATTCCTGCGGCTGTTCCTGCCTCCTTGGCTGGGCTGTTGGGAAAACAGTGTCAGCCTTGCTGTACTGACTGGTTGCATGGTGGCGGTTTGATGTAGAGTGCTCTTCAGCTCTGCACCAGTGCAGTTCTCTCTGTTTGACCCCTGTGCTGACCACTGTTTATCAGCTTAGTGCTGACTGTCCCAGGGTTGTGATTCCAGAAAGTGGGGTAGCAGAGTGGAGGTGTCCCCTGTACCTGCAGTGGGTCTCGCCTCTCCCTGGAGAAGGGTAACTTTCCTATTTACAAAGGATTGCCCCTCTGTTCCTTTTCCTTGTTGCTTGCATGTTTTCCAGTGTCATGGGATAATCTGCGTATTCCTGGGGTGCTCCAGAGGCTGGGATTCACATACCTCGTGGTTGCTGCTCTTGAACTCCTGTTTACAAGAGCTGGTGCTGAGAGTGGGACCTTGGTGAGTTATGTGGGGAGATGACAAGTGATACTCGAGTAGGGTTTAGGAGCCTTTGCTCTTGTTTGGGTAGAAAGGAGCACATGAGAAATGAAGAGAAAACATGCAGCATCTTACCTGGTGTGTAGTGCAGTGTGACCTGGCAAAAATTCCAGGGAACATGCACCCTACAGTGTCCCAGATTGCATTTTACCATATCTAGGTTTGCTGTATTTGAAGATTTCACTGATTCATTCAGATGGTGCTTGGAAGCAGGCATTCCCAGGCACTTCTGATGACATTCCACTGCCAAGAGACCCTAGGGACAGGCATCTGTATGCTGAGTCCTGTGGCTTGTGTTTTGTCCGGTTAATTTTGGCAGTTTTTTCACAGCAGTGGAAAGTAAAACTGCTTCTTGGCCTTTCTGGAGCCTGCTCTCCCAAAAGGCTTTTGTTCTGCTCATGAATCAAAATTCCTTCTGACATTTTCCAAGCTCAAAAACATTGTGGCCTTTTGGTTTGATTTGTTTTTTCACCTCCCTCAAGTAACTAAGTGTCTGGAAGTCATTTGTGAAGATGAAAGGTCTATTGGTAGAGCCCAGTTTTGTAATGACAATGGCTCCTTCTTGTATCTGGGGGATTGCTTGCCAGGAAGCACAGGATGTCCCTAGGGGCATGGTTTTTACTTGCCAGCTAATACCCCATTCCCTCCATCTCGTGCAGGAGACAGTGTGTCCTGCCCTGCAGGATATTCTCCCCTACTGGCCACAGTGGATTTTCATTCTGATGTTAGAAGCGATTTGGCTCTGCCTGACCTTTTTGTTACCGGTGCCAGGTTGTCCCAGGTAAGACTGTGCACCCAGACTACTTTCTATGGGGCATCAGATATGTTTTACTTCTACTGAGTAGAGAATAGACTTTATTAGCTATAGGGAAAGAATGAAGAGGAGAGCTTTTACACCAGAAGGGTTAAAGGGAAGCATTCATCATGTGAAAAAACTTTACTTTGGTACCAAAGTATCAGCTATTATAAAGTTGACATCATTGTTCCTTTCTATTTAAAGAAGAGGATTTAAAATCTCCATGAGGTCTGTGTCACATAGGACCTGTGTTTCACTGTGTGCCTCTAGCCAGGGAAAACAGAGCATGAGTGTTCTGGGCCAGTGGGTCAGCTACTGTGCAGGTGGGGTGTACCAACACCTTGCGCCATAACCTGTTTCCTTCTGTCCTAGGGGCTATCTAGGTCCTGGGGGCATTGGAGACTTTGGGAACTATCCCAACTGCACTGGAGGAGCGGCTGGTTACATTGATCGTTTGCTGCTTGGAGAAAAGCATATATATCAGCATCCCTCTTCAAGTGTAAGTAGCTTTTGGTTTGCAGTATGTAGCCACAGATCAGCACTGAACATAGCTGTCAGAGCGAGCTTGGGAATGGTACATGTAGGAGGACGGAAGGGAAGATTGGTTGCTCAGGTGTCCTGTAACGACTGTTTTCTCTCTAAGGTGATTTACCAAACAACAATGCCATATGATCCTGAAGGGATCCTGGGGACCATAAATACCATCTTTATGGCCTTTCTGGGACTGCAGGTACCTCTTGCCTTTCTGATTCTGTGCTATAATGGGAAGATCTGAAGGAATCTTGGAAGTGGGGAGGAAACTTGGGTTTTCTTATTTAAGGCTGAGACTGGTTCTAACAACCTTTTCCAGAGCAATGCTTTCAGGCTGACTTAGACTGCGGTGAGTGTCAGAGAAGTGGAACCTAACCTGGCAGTAGCTTGCATTATGTAAACTAAGATTTTCTCTCAGTTTTTGTAAGGGATGGACACAAGAAGTTTGCAGAACATTCGCCCAGAACCTTCCTTTGCTTGTTTTAAGGTTGGGCTTATGCTCGGAGTAGGCTGGTTCCGTGTGTTGGAAATAGGGCCAAGAGATGCATACACTTCACAGCTTCATCTCAAACATGCAGTTTTAAATGTCACAGCTGTACATGTTCCCCATTGCTAGTTTTCTGCTGGTTGCGCAGCATTAACTACCTTGCATACGTGCTGAGGCTATGCTGACCATCCCAGGCATGAGGGAGGCAGGGGTTCACATTAGTGTTGCCAACATCAAAAGCTCACAGCTCACCAATGTGTTTAAAATGGGATATCGTGATGCTTTTTGCTGCAGTTCTGCTTGGACATTGCTGGCCCTTCTGTCAGTGCAGGAGCTCCTAACCAAAGTGAAACTCTTGAACTGGGAACGGAATGTTACTGTATGCAGCACTGGGTACAAATTGATGGGGAATCTCTGTGGGGCAGAGGTTGGAAGCACTGTGACCCTGTGGAGTGATTCATCAGGACATGTTTCTAAGTGGGGCATGAAAAGGAGCATGTGCTGCAAGCCAAGGTGCAGTATAAGCTGTGGAGAAGCTGTTCTGGCTGGCTGGGGGATGGGTGGCATTCCTTCGTGCAGTCCTTGCTGAGGGAGATGGAGCTCGAGTCACATTGTGTTAAGCAAACAAAGTTGCTCATCCCCTTCCTCAGTGTTAACGTAGCACAAAAGGGAGAAAAGCCCACCTCTACTGCATTCTTTTGTTTTCCTCTTCTGTGCCCATTCTCTGCAAAGAGTTCCCATTCTGAGCCTTTCAGCCACTTGGTTGGTATGAATCCTGTTTGTGTTCTCTGTCTTAGTATAGGTGGCTGGCAGCAAATGTATCTGGCTCTTGAAATGCAGTTACACGTATGGGCATTAATTTTCTGTATTCTTTCTGTATTAGGCAGGAAAAATTATCTTGTTCTACAAAGACCAGCACAAACAAATTATGAGTCGGTTTGCCATATGGAGCATTGTAATGGTAAGTCAGATGGATACGTAGCTCTTCAATAGACAGGTATTTTTATGCAATGCAGACTTAGTATTTCTGAAACATGTTGCAGTGGCTGCATAAACTTTTAGCAACTTTCTATTTCAGGGAATTGTTTCTGCTACCTTAACAAAATGCTCTAAAGAAGATGGATTTATTCCCATAAACAAGAACTTATGGTAAGCAAAGAGATACAACTTTTAGTATGATTTTGTTAAAGTACTATTTTACCTTGGAGAATGCTTTGCCTTTCTTATATTGAGATCTGTCCATATCATATAGTTCCATAAATAATCTTTCTCCTGAAAATGTGTGTAGGTCGCTATCATATGTGACAACCACAAGCTGCTTTGCCTTCATCCTCTTACTGCTGATGTATTACCTTGTGGATGTCAAGAGACTCTGGTCAGGTGCTCCATTTTTCTACCCAGGTCAGTAAAGCCATGGCAGGCAATGTATTCCTTCCAGTTCTTTCTGCACTGATTCTACCCTCTTATGTTTTCTTCACTTCCCTTGTCTTTAAAAGAGTTGGGTTTTAGAATGAGGTAACCTGAAGGGTGCCACTTGAGATGAACCTTTGTGTAGAACTGAGACACTCCAGATACTTAGGAAGAGGGACTGTCAGGTCTTTAAGTGACGGCTGGAAGCTGCTATTGCCCAATGCCTGTTTTCAGTTTGATCTCCAGTTAAGGTCCCAGGGAACAGCTGCCTAGTACCAAGCAAAATACCACAGCTGGTTCATAGTTGGTTTTGGAAAGGACTGCTGAGACTTGGGTAACCTAGTGGGAAACTCAAAAGGCCTGTCAGCAGAGTAATACCACTTCTGAAGATGGGGAAGACAAAAATCCCCTGGGCAGCTGTGTAGGTTCTGTCTCTGTTTTTAGATAAGCGTGTCTCCCAAAGCATCCCATTGTGGTTTTAACCACACTGAGCTCTTGACAAACATCTGAGTACAGAATGCAAACCCACAGCAGAGGGAACCTTTCAGCAGCTCTGGTGCCTGGTGTCTGGACAGAGATATGGGTAGGGTGACAGCACAGTATTGCATCTCCTGCCAGAAATCTCAGAGCTTTGAAGAGCAGTCAGCATTTGTTTGTCAAGGCAATAGATCCGACCAAATAGGTTGGCAGTTGGCCACCCTGAAGACAATAGTAACTGCTATTATTCTTATCAGTAGAATTGCAGGATACTGATTTGGTTGTATTTTGTGCTCAGCATACAGGTTGTCTGTATTTCTTTTCAGTAAATGTTTTGGGGCAGAGAATCTCTCAGACTATCTTTGAAAACACACATGTAGCATCTTTGGGGCAACTAACATTAGCTGTTACTGCCTCATTGGCACTCTGTTTCATAAGCCTGGCATGCCTCTGCTTGCTTACTCTGAAACAAGCTCCTGCCTGCTCTTTCAGATGGTATGACCTGTGCTTACTTTCAGGAATGAACTCAATCCTGGTCTACATTGGACACGAAGTATTTGAAAACTATTTCCCTTTTAAGTGGAAGATGCAAGACAGTCAATCCCACGCAGAGCATCTGACTCAGAACCTCACTGCCACAACACTTTGGGTCATAATATCCTATGTACTTTACAGGAGAAGGATATTCTGGAAAATCTGATAGAGGTGGCCAAGGTGTGGCGAGCCTAGGTTCTGATGAGGCAAGTGTATGAGGTGGGTTAGCCTGAAACACTGCCACTCATGCTAGGCTGCATTACTAAAAAGGGATTCTAGTTGAAGTTTACAGTGCCATGGACATTGTCATCAAGATTTTTATGTGACTTAAGGGACAGTATTTTCCTGTTTAGCAAGACCTCATTAGTTTGCTGCAGTTGCTCTTTGTTTTTTGTACTTTGTAAATATTTTACTGATCTCCCTCCTTCACCTAGAGAGACTGAACATATTGCAGCAGTTGGGCAGTCACGGACAGCCTGATAATGTTTACAAAGGGAACAGCAAGGGATCTGGGGGGTGACTACAGAATGACACCACGGCAACAATTGTGTCCAACAAGGCACCCTCTAACTCTGGTTCGTATGTACCCTTTTCACCTGCCACGTGCCTGTGCCACACTGGTTACCACCTCACATTTAACTTTGCCATCTTTTTGACTCTGGAACACTGGCAGCATCCTCAGCCCTGCAGTTGGCAGCCAGGGAGTGCTCAGGGGCACCTCTGTGCTACAGCGTGCTGTGGAAAGTGGTGACTCAGCTGAGCATTCCTCATTGTCTTCTTCCAATTTGGTCCTGGGATCAAAGCTTTATGTCAAGGATCCTGCTGAAGGTGCTGCCAAAGATCGCTTCTACTGGCTTATAAATCAGCATGCTGCTGCTACAGGTTTGGCAGCCCATCCGTGCATGGTCTGGGCTACTGTGTTACACACATCTAGCATGGATGAGGTCCTGGTTTCACGTGTTGCACTCAAAGAGTGCAGAGAGGCCAGTTCCTATCAACTTGTATCATCACTTGGGTATTACCAAAGTATGATCAAAGCAATCCTCTCCATAAACAGAATCAGAAAACCAGCAGTACAGGTAGAATTCGGCCAAAAAAGAATTAGATAGCAGACCAATTCAATGTACAATAATGGTTTTTTGAAACTCAGGATTTCCACACCAGTGCTAATAAAAAGCCTGAAATGCCCTGCTATGTTCTCTGTGTATGTATAAAGAGAAAGAACTGACACACACCTTAATATAATACTATGCAAAAAAACCCCAAAAAGCCAAGAACAAAACCCACAAACAAAAAAGACATTACAGAAGACTTCTTAAAGTTTTATTTATAAAGTTTGATCTACCCACATAAGAAAATGAAGTGGTAGCAAACACTGAGTAGTGTTTGTGTATTGCAGAACCTGTACCTCATAGGGAACTTCAGACTCCCTGGACAAGTGATTTTTCACTGCCACAATGCTGGTATACAGTGAAGAACCTTCCCCTCTCTCTGTAAGAGGCACTTCCTCATGATCCAGTCCATTCAAGCGAGAGTCTGCAGCAGCAGTATTTTCTCATTAATGCAGAACCTATGCAAGACCACCATGAGATTTTCCCCACAGCGTGAGACCTGGCGCTCCATGGCCAGGCGAAAATCTTCCTTCACTCCTTTAGTTATACCGCGGGTAACTGTGTGATGCCTTAAGCCATAAAGGAGAGAAAGACAGACAAAAATCAAGTGATGGTTATTTGGTGTATTACAGTAATTTAAAAGGTGCTGCGTGTCACTTACTATGTATCTACTGTCCATACCTGAGTTTATATATGGAGAGCCAAATAGCCTGTGCTATGCTATTTCTTAAGAAAACATGTGTTTAATAAGTTGAAGTCTTTCAACAGTTACAAGTTCCATAAAAGTCTGTATTCTCGCTACTTTGACAATGACTGTTGTGGGGAAAAAAAATGTTGCTGTTCTGGCTAACAGGAAAATCCAGTGTCTTAACCCAGTTATGTATAGTGTGTTCTTGCTTGGGGAAAGGTGGTGGGTTATTTTTTTATCTTCTGCCTTCGCTGCCTAGGCCACTTCCTCCTTGTAATCACTTCTATAAATGGCTGGGGTTGAAAGAAGAGTGAAAAGATGAACCTGTTTTCTGTGGAAGAAGGGGACAGGTGGCAATCACCATGAAGAGCAGAGGGTATCTTGTACCAATAGGAATGTGCAGAAAGGAGCTATATTATCCTGAGGGCACTGATAACTCTGACTAATGAAAGGTGCAGTGAATGCTTCACAGGCCAACAAAAAGCTCAGATCAAGACAGGCTGTGAGGCTCTGTCAGCAGAAGCCAGCTCTTGTGCAGATACTAGACACCAGCCAGGGATTACATGCATTTTGAGCAGAAGTTGAGGACTTGTTCTCAAGCAGAACAAAGGCCCAGCTACTGAGCAAGCTAAAGTGATGCTGGCTGGGGAAACTTGGGATATTGCCCTGCTAAATGCTGTTCTTATCAACAGTTCTTTGTCCTCACCTTGGCTTGTAGCACTCAATCCTCCATCCTGCCCTTAAAACAAAGTTCTACAGAACCAAAGCACTACAATTCACCTGCACTGTGCAGAACTTTGTAACATCTACCTGCAAGCCATACTTGGGAAGGGAAGCAAAAGATATGCTCTGAACTGAAAGCCTAGTGCTGCTAGAGGAGCAGCATAAATTAGAGAGAAATGCATAATGCTGATGTTGAGACAAGTCCTGAGTCATGGCTAAGAAGAGAAGAGCTGGATTGAACCCAGCAAGCCCACCGAAAGACAGCAAAGAAATATAAACTTAAGGGTGAGGGCAGCCATGCCAAGCCAGAGATGCGGGAAACGAGGAAAGGAAAAGTCTGGGAATTGCCCTCGCCAACAACACCACCCCACCTTCATTTAAATCAGCACGTCCAGCATTTGAGAAGAGACTTCTTTGCCAAAACAGTAGTGACCTCTGTAACAGGGAGAATGCAAAGAAGAGGCTACCCTGGAGCATAGTGGGCAATTCATTGATGAGCTAGCCTGAGGGAAGCAAAACTGCACTGAAAATACTCCAGCCTATTCAGAGGTTTTGGGGTAAGCCCTGTTTTCCATCTCTACTTATCTTAAAACATTGCTGGCAGCCGAGTGCTATGGTCAGTTACAGCCTAAAGGAGAATATCCAACCTACAGCTACTGAGTAAGCCAGCAGCACTTCAGAAGATGTGTGTCATGTAACAGCTGGAAAACAGAGTTCAGAACAACTTAAATGAATAAAAGTAGTTACAAACAGATCCAGTAACCAGTATCTTGGAAAGAAAGGGTTATACTCTTGCTAATATGTGACTGAGCATTGGTATCATGTTGGAGAATTTCTACATTTGTGTTTAAATTCAACAGTGATTATTAGATTGAAAGAACACAGATACTGGCAACTTATGGGAAAAAGAAAAATAAATGTTATCATAGAACAACATGGCTTGCCAGGCAATGTAGGTACAAATGGAGAAAAAAATAAAAGATAAATATTGAGTAACAAATTGCTGAAAACCATGGGCAGTAAAACATGTTGACAAAACACAGCACATTATGAGCAGGGTTTTTCCACTTGGTACCTGTCAGCAGTCTGTATGCTGGGCTGTAGCACAGGTATGAATTCCTGCTGCAGTAACCCCATGGGAGGGCTAGAAGTCCTTTAAGAAACAGCAAACAGCAGCATTCAAACACCCACACACAAACTCCCCCTCCGGTGCACAACAACTCTCCAGAAAAAGTGGCAACAAAGAACTGGGGTGAGACCACACAGCAGTGACTACTGGGCAGCCAACGGGGTGCAGGACTCCAACAGCACCAAGCATGCAAGTACCCCCAGATTTCATTGCAAGGCTGTTCTGCAGCTGTGGTCTAAATATATACCCATACTTTTGGACAGTTACACTGGGAGAGAGGACAGTGGTAGGTGCAAAACCAATTCACAGTTGTACATTGATGAACTGTGCCAGCTTTTCCCAGGAAGCATGTCAGTCAGAGAAGATTTAATCAGAGGAGCACTGGGAATACCACAGCTCCTCTGCAGAGCTGGCAAGAGCATATCAGTGAACCAGGAGAGCCCATGACTTGAAGTGAAGGGAGTTGCTGCTGAGCCCAAGCTGAGTGAATGCACAGCAGGTACCGGCCAAGTTGAGTACATGACAGTGTGCGTTACAGGCTGCCTAATTATCTTTTCATCAGCCTACGGATGGCCTTTTTCACCTTTTCTAATTCAAACTACATACAAAACTGGCTGTAAGAGGATGGCACAATGTCAGAGCACAAACACCTACTCTGAACAACTTCCCCATTTATGACCAGAGCCACAGGAACTACCCACCAAAAGGTGTCTCAGCTGAAAGACAGTTTGTCTTCCTGCATGTTCAAGGACTGAATTTCACAGTTCAGTCCTTGTCTCTGTGTGCAACAAGAAAATAATTTATTATGTCCAGCCTAGAGCAAACCCAGTGCCCCACTGAAGGAGAAACAAAAAAATTAGTATATACAGAACAGGCCTAGTTTCTTAATCTAAATCTTATCAGGCATTCCCACAGATGCTAAGAAGGGAGCCGAGAAGCAGGACTTGCACTTACATGCCTCTAATACCGAATTAGGGGCCTACTGTGCAATCTCACAGCTGGGCATTTGGGTTACTATCTGTAATTTGTTAACATATACAGATGGAGAGCTATGCTTATAAATGTCAAGTAAAGACAGGACATTTCTGTAGTACAGAAACAGTCTACAATAATCTGAAATAAAATATTCACAAGAATTATTCAATCAAATGAGATATTTTTTTCATGAGTTCTTGGCACGAATGAGCCCACTGCTTGCAAAAATGGGCACAGGGAACAGAAAATATGGAGAAACAGCAAGATGTTACTGGCCCCAGAGTGGCAGATGTTTGCAAAAGGGATTCTGCACAACTGTGTCATCATTCCTGTTTGTAAGGTCTGCAGTCAGAACTAAGCATACCCAAGTGCCCCATCAGAATAAAAAGTACACTTTCAGCATACTTTGTTTCCCTTCAAACCCACTGAGCTTTTCCTCTGCTGTCTCCAAGGGGGAGAGGTGATGGGCATGTGAGTAGAGGCAGAACACTCAGCTTTCACATCACATTTACGTAGTTCGCTAGGCTAAGGTTAGACTAATTAGAGTAAGATTTAATAAAAAGAGGAACACAATATTAATCACTCATTGCTTGCATGCTGTTGTTCTCCTCTTTTACCTCACAAGCTAACACTGCCACCACTGACACAGCAGAACTATGAAACTTGGCTTGTCTAGAATAGAGTTCCAAAGCACTCTGGCTGAATTCAGAGCTCACCATCAAGTCTTGCTGATGCTGCAAACAGAACGAACTGGCTGTATCACCAGTTAAAACCAAAACCATGTACCTTCATATTCTTACAGCGGATACAAGCAAAGGGAGCTTTTACAAGCTCCATGCACATTTTGAAGGACAAAAATATTTGTTTGCAAGTCTGCAGGCTACAAAGATCTTACTTCAGCTTTTGAAATAAAAATATATATAATAAAATGTATATAATTTCCTATAAAGTATAGGTACTAAGGAAAACTACTGGAAGAAGAATGTGAAATTCACCTGGGGAGAAAATGTCCTATAAGTCATGAAACAAGAAGCTATCCTTATAAAAAACATGTAATATCTGTAACACATTTTCCATCAATGAAGACGCAGGATTGCTATATACATTCATGCTGAGCAAAGATTAGGCAAAGAAGCAACTGCTTTGTCTTTGCACTGCTGTGGCAAACTTCAGACTGAGTCTTCCTGTTTGTGACTGCACAGTATTTGAGCTGCCTCTGCTCATTATTGGGAGGTTTGTGCAACAGCTCATACAACCAGAACTGGTGACGGTTTTGAAACATCAGATTTTGAGCCTACTAACCACTGTTCCAAGAAACAGCTGCGCCAGCACACTTATCTAAAATCATACTGTGGGGAGGCCTCAGTGCTCCTGAGACCAATACCTCTGGGTTACACCATCCTGAACCTCACAGCCATCCAGCTAAGAATCCACCCGGGGTACTAGGGGAGTAGATGGCATCTTCAAGAAGTGGACTACACCCCAAACTCTCCCTCCCATCAGCTCTCTGATGAAGTGGTTCCTGTTCTACAGATCTCAGCTGCATAAAAGACACTGTACATGGCTTTTCCAGCTGGATGGTGTATTTAACCATTCAATATGGTTCAATAAGCAATGGAAACAGACTTCTCTTCTACAAGCATTTCCCTAATTCAGGAAACATAACACTGGTCAAAAGGAGGTCAAAGAGAGACTTCTGTCTTGCTAGACATGGTGCTCGCTACATACTTCCTGACTGGTGGGGTTGCAACTATAAGTAACAGCTACCACACCAATCAAAATAAAAGCCATGACTCAAAGAAACAGCACTGAACTATTGCAACTAACTTCAGAGAGCAGCTAAGAAGTTACCAGACACAGTCGTGGGTGCTAAGCCCTCTTGCTGACAAAGCTTATTAACATCATACATAGCACAAAATACCCTGATTCTTGTTTTCATGCAGCTGGTTACAAGCAGTGAGGATAAGAGATTGAAAATCTAGAGCCTAGAAGAGAAAATTCTCTGTCACATAAATAAGCATCCGTATTTCTTCTTCTCCTTTTCTCATCTTTAATTACATCTAGTATCCCATTTCTCTGTTGGTTACCTAGAACTCTGGAAAATCTATTTACTAGTCTAAATTTGGATCCAGTTGTCTCATGTTAGGATCCCATTTTTTTGAAAACTTTAGCCCATTTCTAGTTAGTGAATAGCCAGAATACTATACCCAAACTGGAATTTCAACAAACTTTAGCACTCCCCCTCTTATAAAGCAAAATACCACAAGTTCTAATAAATAGCCAGGATGTTCCAAAACATTCTGCCACTAAAACCCTGCAGCAGATACTTGTTCAGTCTTGACTCAAAACTAAGAACACCTAGGAAGTTAATCCAAATTATTAATTTCTTCAGCATCTCGTAAGAAGCTAAGCCGAATAAGCTTGTTCAGTACATAGCAAGAGATGACCAGCTAGTTCTGACACAGAGGTTAGTAGTTTACCTGGAGTGTAATTTAATTTATGCTTTATACCTAAGTTTTTAATCATTGTAGTCTTTTAGAACTCTGTTGACAACAAATAGTGCTTTCTGGTTAGCATCACTCTCCAGCACAATGAGCAACAACACCTTGCACTCAGACCTGATTATTTAAATAATTCCTAAAAAGTACAAGTGTCTGATTGAAAGAGCAATACTGTAATCACTTTAATATCAATTATTCTAAAATGACATACTTGGAAATAAAATGTTGTAAAAGTAGGAGTTTAAAGTTGAAGACAAAAAAAAAAAAACACCAACCAAAAAACCTCACAAGTCAGCAGGAGAGTCAGGAAAAAAAGCTCACTACCTTGTCTGAACTCCTTACACAGTTCCTTAATTTTAAAGACATGACAAACTTACTATCCAGAAGATTACATGAAAACAAAGACAATCAACAATCACCAAACGAACAACCAACAATCATACTCTCTTTTTTTCCACCCCAAACAGTAAATGCTTTTTTATACTTACTTGATTAACATTGCTTGATTTGGTAGGAGTTCCAGATGAATTTTCCCTCCTTCCTGTGTTCTTAAGTAAGCAAATTCCTCCAACATATCAATATCTGAGGAAAATGTTAAGGATTTGAGTAGGGATAAAACAATAGAGAACATTCCTTCTTATCTCTCACACCTGAAACTACACTGCTGAAAGGACAGTCAAAATGAACAGCTATTGAAGTATCTTGCTCTTAAAAGCGATAAAGAAGATCAAAGCATGTACTCCTAATCCTCCTCAAATTCATGAGAAATGGCTTTTTAAGGAGCAAAACACATGCCTCAGTCAATTTCTTTTCTTTCTTCATTTCTTCATATGTACAGTCAGACATAGGTAATGAAATCTCCTCTCCCCAAACAAATTCCCTGGTTGTTTTTACTTACTTTGCCTGCATTGCAGGTTATCAAAGCAGTGCAAACTGAAGCTGGGACTGCAGGAAATGCTGCCACAGTGGCATATACCACTCTTTTTAGTTTTCTATTTTGGTCCCTTTATATAGGGGTTTTGGTTTTTTTTTTCCTTCTTTTAATACCAGAGGTTTTTTTAGTTGTCTCAGTTAGAAGTCCTTTGACATACTTCTGACACACTTTTGACACAGTCCCTTGTGCACTACTACCTATTACAAGAGGCTTACATGGTATGGAAATAAACACAGAATATGATTCAGGGAGAGAACTACTGCTGAAACTATCTAATGGCTTTTTCGACATCCCAGCACATAGTTTTGGCTGTGAAAGACATTCTTGGTTACAGAAAGGATACTCGTGACATAGTTGAAAAAATTTTCATACTGGAAGTTTCCTTGTTGGCAGATTTTGTTGATGGCTTTCAGGAACAAGTTCTCACCCCTTGGCCACTCATGCTGAAGCAGAACAACTACATGGCCCAGCGCCATATCATCTCTGCTGTCTGTGAAAGCTCTGAGCTTCAGGATAAAAATGGACATAGAGACAATCAGGAAACACATGTTACTTTTAGAAATATACAGGATTCATCTCACCTACATCTGTGCAAATACACAAGAAGTTTTCTAGGACCATATTTCATTCTGCCTTAACATATACATTTAAAATAGGTTGGACGTTTCCAGGCTATTTCCAAGCAGAGAATACCATATTCTCTCCACTGACCTATAAGGGAAGTCTGAATACAGAGAAAAGTATCTTGAGATTAATTCTTCTCCCTACCCAGAACTAAAACAAATGTAAGAGGAAAAAAAAGAGAACAAACCCCTCTTTCATCAACACTCTCTCCCCTGCAAAAAAAAGAGCCTCCACAAACCTATGTAGGTGAGAAGCACTTGAAGCACAGCCCTTCACAACTCATCACACCACCATGATAAAGCCATGCAGTTTCCAGACTCCAGATACATAAACTAGATCTTAGAGACAGCATAGAATTTGAAGCCTTATAGCTTACCTTGAAACAAGCTAACAATAGATGAAGGCAGTAAGGCATGATCGCTCTACTGGTACATGGCCAAAGCTTCAAATCAGACCCTGCAACGGAACAGTTTATCATACACTTCTTTAGCAGTCTCGTGATGATTTAAGTTTGAAAGAAATTAGAATGGAGCAAAAGAAATCTGCAATTGCCCAATCTCAGGTACAGAGAAAAACTTTACAAGTATATTATGAATTATTCAAAACATGAAGTTACACATTTTAAATTTTTTTCTTCATTTCTCTTTTCCTGCGGTAGGAATTTGCCACCAATATACTTTAATAGGTACCAGCAGGAAAACCACTCACAAAATCAAGAGGGGATAAAGAACTTCCTCCCTTTCTGTGATCCAGAAAGAGAAGAACTATATACTCAACGAAAACACATGAATAAAATTGAACTAACACTAAGTTTAGGTTAGTAGCAATTCCATACCTTTCCTGAATTTAGACTTTACTTTAGGTTGCTCCTCTTGTACTCTACCTCCTTCTTGTATTGGAAGTGAAATACAGCACATGAGGTCAAGCACTTTTTCACAGGTTTGCTATAAAAACAATAGGGACATGATAATGCTAAGTCTAACTGAAGTTCTTCAAATTCATATATGATTAAAAATTTCAGATATGCAAAATTAAAAAACAAGCACAAAATACTCTGCTAGAACTTGAGTGGCCTTAATGCATAACTTAGTTTGGCTAAGCAGAAAGATGTAACTCTCATTAAACAATCTCCAAGAGCTTGCCCAAGTCATTTGAATTGTGAACAAAATACATATTGGCATTCTTCATTTCAGGAGTTTAAGAGCAGTACAACTGCAATAAGAAACTACTTTACTTTGAAGGATTAAGTTTTCAAATGAATTATTAGAATAGCTTTTAAAAGCTTGTTCTGTCCGTAGTAAAAATAGAAAGGAAAATGGCAATCTGACAGCATGACAGAAATTCAATGAATTTTTAATGCTATTTCATAGAGACACTAAGAGGTCTGTGGGGATATTATCACATTTCCAGTAAACGTAGTAAACCAGAAGGGACAGAAAGACTTGCTCAGTAGTACTAGCATGACGCTAGATCCTAAGAGACACAGCCTTTATTATAAGCACTGACACTGACTAAGACCACCATGCACTTTCGCAATATTAAAAACACAAAGTATGTATTGCAAAGGTAAAGCAAGGTCAGAGGTCAACCCAGACAAGATTATTCTAGAGTCTCTTAGGAGTTAGTTATCAACTGACAGTATAAGATGTTCACAGTATTTTCTCTTCTTTCCCCTGCCCCATGAAGCCTATACCTAAAAATTTTCCTCTCAGTATTTGACACTGTTTCAGTAAAGTTAAGGACTTCAGATTTAAGGTTACTTTTATGGACAACTCAAACACTTGTAGATATGGAAAATCATAACTAAACCCCCAAAATCATAACCACCAGACTATGAGAGATGCTACTGGACAGTTAACGTGCCAGGAAGTGCAATTCTTCTCCTTATGAGGAATGGCTTTTTCACCATGTTTGATACCCTGTTGAAAGCAGGCTAATGGGAAATTTTACAGGAAGAAGACAAACAGGAATCACAGGGCCAGATGATGAAGGACCAGTGTGTGGGGTGCTGTACTTACCCGATATTCACCAAGGGCAAAATGGCATGTTGCTAACTGGATTAGTGCTCTCTGATTTTCTAGTGATCCTTGACCTGTAATTTGCTGCGGAGAATGAGAGCCCTGAAGAGCTGCTAAGTGATGTAGACTGCTAATCGCTTTCTTGTACTGCCCCTTTAAAAGGAAGAAACAAAAGGACAGTGTTAGGATCTTCTGTATAGACTGGACAGAAAGACAGAAATAAAATTTCCATTATAGAAAGCTTCCAAAACAGTGTGTCCAAATAACAGGGCTTCAGAATTTTGATCTAGGAGAACACTCTCCAGTGATGGGTGTAGATCGATTACTTGCAAAGCAGTGAGAGGACAAACAGAATTCTGCTTCAGAATGCCTGCTTAGAAATCACATTTGTAACTGAAACAAATAATTGTGCTCTTCAGGGTTAATCATTACTTTATTTAGAGGAATAAAGCTTAAAATAGCTCCTGTTCAGGTACAAGTACAGGCAAAATAAAAGACCCTCAAGGGAAAGAACATAAAAAAAACAAGCTTTGTTCTATAGCTGGTATCTGGAATGAGCGCAATCACCCTGATTTCTGAGGAGATTGATAAATTTCAACTGAGACACGCTGAAATCTTCTGCTGCTTGAATTTTTTTCTCTGTGTTCCAGTATAATGCACGTCAGATGCATAAAATGCACTTTCCTTCCATAACATTATATATATAACACTATATGTACATCTACTGGTCAAAACACCATCACAGAGGTCTTTTCCATATGCCAAAACTCAACAAACAGCTACTGGGACAGGAATATGCTGAGCTGTGGTAAGAATGGTATGGTTCCATCCCCAGAAGGGTCATACTTTAAACACAAAATCAGTGGACACTTAAAGCAATCAGCTGGCTAATCAGAACAGCTATTCACAAGAAGGAAGAGCAATGTAATGGTGTCATTTTTAGTAGTTTCTACATTACTTTTTACCTGGTAGATGATCATGTCTGTAAGAAAGATTCTTAACCAAAGCCAGCTGTCCGTCTTCCATGCTAAACAAATTCTGGTGAACTCTGCGTAAGTAGTCAGAGAGGAAAAATTAGAAGAGAAAATGAAGCATTTCATGGCTTTGGGTTAAAAATCACTTATCTAGAAGAAAAAAATAGCTGAATTTAATAATAATAATAAAACCCCAAACCAAAACCATAACCAAACAAAACCATAAGACTGTGAAATCTCTCAAATACAGGATACTCTCTTCCTATACAATCATACTTTGATTTACAATGTCCAACAAATCTAAAAGCAGCTAGGTGGTACTATCTGCCTGCATTTTAGAAGAGAAACTTGCTCTCAAGATTATCACACCAGATATTATCGAAAGGGAGAGACACATTGAAGACACATCTTCAGTATCAACTAAAGCAGCCACTAGCAGCACATCCTCACTGCGATAGCAGCACTACTATTAACCAGCTGCTTTTTCAGTAATGGCTGCTTCCAAGAGAAGTGGGTGCGAACAAGCAAAGATGCATGAAAAATCTAACTAAATCTAGGAACAAAATATTCAAAAATGCAACAACTGATAAAGCTTCTTATAAGAACTTTAATTAAAAATACTCAGGACCCAAAGTAAATTCAATTTTAAGGATTCACAATGACAGGAATTATATTTTAACAACAGTAAAACTACTTCTATGCACAGCAATGAAGCCTAAATGCAACTCTGCCTCCAGTTAGGCTTACCTTTGTCGAGTGATTCCAGAGAATAGAGCAGCTCCCAGCTCTCTCTTGCCAATTTAAAGCTCTCTAATACTTCAATAGAGTTTGCAAGATCTGCCTTGTTTACTGTAATATGTCGACTTCGTGCCTTCCCAGAAGGATCCTCATCATCTGAGCTCTGCTTAAGCATCAGTTTAAAACAGACATTAATTTCTTAACTTACACTTATTTCAAAGGACTCCAAAGTCACAGAAGTTCCACTGAACATGAGAAAACAATTCTGTACTAGAGATGCCAAGGTCCTAGTTTTAGTGCTGTTAGTGACTTTTTGCTTAGCTTGTTTTACTATTACAACAATTGATTTTCTACCAAGAAACTCAGTGGTATAGTGTGATAAACAATATCCCAAAAGAATTCATTCTGTTAAACACGGTGTACTGCCACTGAGCTTCAGACAGATTATCCGTTAGGAGTATGTACATGCTTCACGCTTTATCCCTAGTTTAAGCCTAAAGTGTTATCATACAAAGAAAACTGAATTCTTGTACTTCTGCATACTTCCACCAGCAGAGAAATTCTATAAAACTGTGGGTTTCTACCATTAAAGAAATAGATACATTCACAGTTCCATCACGAAAAGTCAATTAGTTTGGAGGTTTAGCTGTAGAACACCTGACTGCTATAGCTACCGTTTCTAACAGCCTCTGCAGTTTCTGCTGAACTCCTTCAAGTTAAAGCATTCACATCAGCACACACATGTCTACAGCAACTGCTACAAAAAATTATTTTATTCTTGCTGTCTTTAACCAAAAAAATCTGTTTGCAAATTGTGGTCATGAACAGCTACTCTGAGATAGCTCTAAAAATACATCTATTACATCTGTATTAAAACAACTTTTGTCTCACTTCCAGTACATGTGCCATTCTTGTTACGAACAAAAAAGTCTGGAAACGTTACCATTGTTTTTTCTCTTCCCTCGGCAAGTTTTCTCTTTTTGTGTATGTGTTTGTTACGATCAATATCTGTATCACCATAGATGTTGGTCACATCCTCGAGAAGAACCAGTGGGGTTTGGTTTGGAGCATTTGGACCTAGATTTAAAGATAAATTAATTCAAGATGGCTCTAAACTGATCTGAAAGATCTCATGCCTACATCAAACTGGTTTTGTTTCCTTCACTAATAATGACTGCAATGATACTCATACTAATTTGAATGAATACTAACTCCATTGCTTTCCAAAGAAATGTTTGTTTCTCAGTAGCAGTCAAGAGCACTGTAGCCTTTATTCCAAAACCTTCAGTCCTAAACCAAAACCAAACCTAACCTCAGCCTTGACTTGGGCTGCAAGCCTTCTCTTATATTACTAGAAGTTACAAAGCCATACAAAGAGCAATGCTGTGTTTTTGTGTCTAACCAAGCTCTAGAATCCAAGCTTACAGAGTTTATAATTGATTTCTAGCACAGTGTTATAAATAACACCCTAGAAGTATCAGCCCAAACAGCAACTCCTGCCAAGCCTGCGGGCAGCATGAAAGTTACGAGAGGTGTGAATTGCCTCATTCATTTCTCAAGTCTCCAGCAAGGCAGATATGAATTATGCAAGAGAAAATGCATTAAAAATTTTCTCTCCAGAGGCTTCTTTCCAAGTCCACGCAAGTGAAAAGAAAGTCACAGATCAAAGATCAGAATTAAGGAGGATACAGCTTTTTCCCCCATCTCTACACTTACAAAATACATAGGATTCTACATTCCCAAAGTGAGTCCTCCAAAGAAAGAAACGAAAAGCCCTAATGACAGAAAGGATATGAGAGGCACTGAATACTACTGGACTTTAATGCTAAAGCAAAAATATGCAAAAGATGCCTTGGAAATATTTTCCTGATGTCAGAAAATCAGAGGGTACCAGAAAAGCTGTACTGAAGGGACTACACTCTGCTACCTCAGTATACATTCTCTTTTTAGCAGGTCAGTCTGAAAACATGAGCTTTAACATACTCAGTTGTACAACTTATAATGTAGCATTTGCACCAGTGCTTTACTTCCTTTCTTCCTCAAGTCAGAATCGAGCAGCTAAAACTATATGCACAAAGTATGTCAGTGCCCCACCATAACTCTTCTTTCCTCTGAATAGAACAAAAAAACCCAACTCAGTTCCTGTATTTGTTAAAGTGAATGCATATTCTTTGCATACAAGTTGCCATGTTATTTGTCTTCTGAGCTTAGCTATCTTGACACCATTCAACTGACTACCCAACTTTACAGAAAGTTGTTTAAAACCCAACATTTGCACAGTTTTTAATTACTCAAATGATTATTTGCTCCACACAGGAAATTGTAATGAAACTTATGAACACAAGACAACACAATTTTATCATGAATCAGTAACTGTAGCGTTAATAAGTACTAATTACCTGTGGTGACAACTGTTATTGTTGCAAGGGATTCCCTAACAGTGAGTGAAGAAGCAGGAAATGCACACTATTAAGAGCTGAAAATCCCTCTTCGTGATGCTATTTCAGTAAGTTCTAAACAAACTGGAGTTAAAGAACTTCCCTCAGCTTCTGGGCCATCCCTGAAAAACCCAGTAAATCCCTGAAGAAGCAATCCAAGGTGTTCTAGGCAATCTGATATGCCCCAAATGCAGATTTAAGTGGACAGGAAAAAGCACATACAATATTCATACTTTAAATGTTCAATTTACAAATTAATTACAAATTAGGATTAAGGTGCAAAGCACACCTTAAAAATCATGCTAATACTAGACAAAGACAGCAAACTTGGAATCTTGTGAATTTCAGGAAATTTTTTCCTATTCAGTTTTTATTTGATCAATTATAAATCTGTTGTGTGTTCCTAATGTAAAAATATCTTCACTTATTTTGTGGAAGCTTTCGTGCAATCTTTTTACTGAAGGAAGCCAGGAAAATGTAAGCTTCAAAGAATCAAAGGAGAAAATGGAACAAACATGTTATGCTGATAAAAGAGCAGGAATCAACCCTCGGGGTGTTTCTCATAACACCCCCAACAGAATTCATTGTTCTATTACTTTTTTCTTTGCTAGACAACTAACTGCTGCTGGCCAAGATTGAAACCACAGTGTTAAGTTAAATTGACCTTTGGCCTGATCCACTACAGCAGTTGTCATAAACTACTGCTGGCAAGACTAATGGCTTGGGAGAATTTTTAAGAAGACCCATATCACTCTGTAAAATGATAGTTTCAAAAGACTAATGAGAAAAGATCTTTCAGACATTAGCAATGAAATCACCAAGAACTCTTCAGAAACATTAGAAACTAACCTTGAAAGAGTGATGGCTGGATGTTGCTGACATACTGGAATGCATTTTTAAAGAAGACTAGCATGGTGGAATACACTACTTGATTCTTATATTTAATGTGTGCATCACTATCAAAGTTACTGATGTACCTGCAGAGGTCTTTCATTCGATGTAAAATATCACCAAAACTTCTGGAGAGACAAAAATTCAGATTTTTACACAGACTCTGAAACTAAAGGAAAGAATATACACTGAACATTAAAAACCTAAATGTTTTGGCTCAGGATATCCCCCAGCTGTATGTCATTGGAGGCTGTGAGTGCACACCACTGAAACTTCACTAAACATTTAGCATGATTCTCTTTGCTGAGCCACCTGGGGAAGGATACCCCACAGTACTATAGTTCTTACACATAACTTTCATCAACAAAGGTTTAGTTTAGGAACTAATTTGAAATTGCACCCAGAACCCATGTTTTTGCTTTACATTGTACAGTGTTAAAAGAAAACCTACACTGATTTTACACAAAATGTCCTCCTGTTAAAATCTTTTTTCAACCCACCTTCTTAAGAATTAAAAAGCCAAATTCTCTTTTGAGAAGAAATACCCAGAAAAATACAAATTTCTCACCTTCTTCCTTTATCCATTTGCCATTCACACCTCATTCCCACCACAGACAATATTTTAAATAGCCTCTCCCAAGGATCTGTAACCTGTGACGATTTCTCTGTGAGACCATCTATTACATATTTCTGAGAGCTACGCTTGCTTGGAGACATAATATCAGAGGAGTCTTGTGAACCTAGGAAAAACCAGCACATTTTTGTCTTCATAAAGAAATCAAATCAACTTACTCATTTTCAAGGAGGAGACATGTACATTGGAGCTTTCAGGGTAACCACTCTTTACTGACAAGTCTATCAGGGACCAATAGGCAATTCTGCATCCTCATATAAGAGAACTGACAGCCTGGATAAGGACATTCTTATCTGGTATCAAAGAACTAAGAAACATCAACTACTACTATTAATCCTTGTTTGTGGGATACATTACATGAAAGTAATGACTATTTTTTTTTTCCATTTATGGATGGCACTTCAGTAATACTAAAATACAGCCTAAGAAAGATTAATTTTGTAACAATATTCTTACCTTGATACTGGCTTTCTGTCTGTGTAGATCTAGTTACATAGTTAATATAAAATTCTGCTGCTTTATTCAGGTATTTATATAACAAGCTGGCAGGAAGTCGAACATCAGGGTTGTTAATTATCAGAGGAAGAACATCACAAACTAAAATAGAAAACAAACAAAAAATCCTTTGGATTTGTGGGGTTTGTTCTATTTGCCCTAAGCAAGGTTTCTCAGTCACCAATATAAGCCTTCATCTCCGGCTGACCATACACCACAAAGGAGTACAAAGAACCTCACCTGAATGGCTGTAACACCAATTTGTACCATATAGCCCACCTGGCCTAATGTTCCCTGAGACTCTTCTAACTGAAGTGATTTTCTGATTTTAATAGCCTGAAAGTAGCTTACTGAACACAGAATGCTGCCACACTAAAAAGCTGTACAATGAAACAAGAACATTAGCATTTTCTTACCAAATAATTTTCTAAAACAATTCACTGGGGATTCTTGGTCTTCAATACTTTCAGCATCTAATAATGTTTCTCCAAGGCCTACCTGCATAAGTAGAGGTGAAAATCAAACATTGGACCAGTGGTTTTAGAAACTTTTTAACCGCAATTCAATTCAGTGGATGCATGAGTAGCAACTTACTATGTATGCCAACTGCATGTGCTAGTCTCTAAATTCATAGTTAAACTATCCCTATTTAGTAACAGGTGAAGAGCAATGCCAGAGGATAGCAAAAGACAACCAAAAGAAAAATTACACATGCAAATGTATCAGTAGACATGCACAGACAACTGAAATCTACAAGGCCTTAAAGCTGCAGCTTATCATCTGGGCTGTAGTAACTAACTGTGCACTCTGCCTGATGCTAGTACAAGTTAGTGTAAGTCAGTCTCAGAATTAAAAGATTCTATACTCTTCAAACTATTTTTACACTAGCCTTAAAAAAATCAGGTCACCATTTACACAGCTCCAGCCGTAGCTTCACAAGTCAAAGCAAACAATGCTGTTTCTTATTGTCTAGTCATAACCTCAAAGCACTTTGCCTTCAGTAAGAGTTTACTGACAAAAAGATGAAGCAATATTCTTAGACTATAATACTCCTCCACACTCTTTTTGGGCTATTCTGCTTTTTTAAAGAGCGTGGAACATTCTTTGAGTTTACAAAACAAAACATTGTTTTATTTGCTTCCATTTTTTTTCTGCTCAATTTTTCCCTGGTGGTAACCTCAAGATACAGCAATCTGAGCTATTAGCCACAATTAAACATGAGTAAAAAGACTCACCCTCTCCCTAGGCAAAGAAAATACATTTCAGAAAACTGCCAAGAAACACATTCCCAATATCCTGAATAGTTACTATGAGCATCTCTTCTCTTACCCCGTGTTGCACCACAGTTTCTGGGAAACGTCGCAGAAGTAGTAGTAGCATTTCTGCCCTTTCTAGTGTGTTAAAACACTGTTCCGTAGCCTTCAGTAGCATTTCACACTGGACCCGACCAGGAAGGGTTTCAAATAATCCTTAGAAAGAAAATAAAATTAAAATCTCTAACTTGCTATGTCTGAATTGTAAAGGTTATTGACAAAGTGTAACAGCCTAGTCACCATCACCTTGCCATGCAGAGATAAAGAGATTCTCTTATGTTTTTTTCTGCTTTTAGTATCTATGTCTGGGAAAAAACCCTCTGTTTCTTTCAAAAAATACCATATGAATATTTATCTGTGTTTATTTGTGTGCACAGAAACACTGCTAATGAGTGTAATATGACACTTTAAGATGTTTTTCCAAGAATCCTCATTTATGCTTCACTTACATTTCACTTCTACAATTAATACTTCCATTATTAAAAGGTATTTTTTTTCAATTTAAACATCAACTTTAGTGAAGCGCTAAAAAGAAATCAAAGAAACCAACATATTCTCCCTGCAAGTTTCACGTATTCTCTCTGAAAAACAAACACACCCCATGAAAAAGTACGTATTTCCTTAGCTGGAATAGCTTGTATGCAGACTTACACACTGCTTATCCTTAGAGCTTCTTAAGCACATATTCAAGCAACAGATTATAATTTGTGTAAGGTGCAAATCCTGCTTTCAAAACTGCCTGTGGTTGCCAGCAGTAAATGCCAAGCCTGTCACTGTTCATTTTCATAACCCTCACTTCATATGTACGAACTCACTCCATTTTCATGATCATTTACTGCTTTCTACAATCAATGGGATTATGACTCCTAACCTGCTTCACTTATTCCCTACACAATCTCTTTTCTAAGGGCTTGTTGTTCTGGCAGACTTAAGTCTACTTGTATCAGAGACAAAGCAATGGGAATCAGCTTCTCATGTCCCTTTGTTTCCTGAGCCTAACGCACTGAATGAAGTCTCTAATGCCGAACTGATCAAAAAAACCTGTAGCCCACAAGCAGAATTACAAAGATCGCCATTTACTTGCTACACTAGGTATGCAACCAGAGGTCTAACCTTTAGATTCCTTCAGGAGTCTCTCTATTCACTAAACAAAATCCTTACCTCTTAAAAATTGTGTCTGCTTGTCCTGTGAGTCACTCCTTAATGCGGATGTAATAACGCTAATCTCCCTCCATACAGCAGGTTGGTCTGGAAAATTCACAAACCTGTAATAAAGTTTGAGGCAAAGAATACACAGTAATCACAAAATCTGTTTCCAAGAAAAAACTTTCTTATGAAAGAAAGTGAATGGGCAAATGGAAAATAAAACCCTCCTTTTTACTGTTTATCTTGAATTAAGAAGACCTTTTCTACTTAATTTACCCACACAGATTTCCAAGAATACACACACTGTATTTATGGAAACTCCAACATTTATGGAAAGAAGCACCTGGCATAATTGCACAGTTGCAGGTCTGACTACTTACATGTCATAGAGCAGCCTGCCCGCAGATGCTGTCCTTTCAGCATTCCTCTCAATAGTGTACATCTCATACTGCAAGATGGAAAAACAGAAAATCAACTTTCTTGAACACATTTCTGGATCAGATTGTCCTTCCACTCTAAAAAAAGGTCCCAAATTTGCCACAGCAGTCTGAATTAACAGAAAACTGAAGGACTGCAACATTTCTGTAGAAATTAGGAGCTGCGTTTAGACTACCTAATCACACATGAAATTAGTCATAAAATTGTGTATGATAAGTACTTTACTATTAACATGCTGGCTTTACTTTTACATAAATAAGAAACTTAGTGAGAATTCAAGGAGTTTTTTGACCAGGGTTTGTTTCCAGTCAAATGTAATGCAAAAACACAACCTATTACAGAAGCCATAGTAAGACAGGTACTTCAAGTATCTATTAAAAATGGGGGTTTTTTTGTTTGGTTGGGTTTTTGTTAGTTGTTTTTTTTCCCAAAACCTAAATGTTTCAGCATGTGCAAACACAAGAAGCAGAAAGGGACCTTCCCCTCAGTTATTAAAACCCTAGTCCTTGGGGATGTATGCAGCTTGGGAGCAGCTCTGTGGAAAGGGACCTGGGGTCTTAGTGGACAGCAAGCCTAATGTGAGTTAACAGTGTGCAGCTGCAGCAAAGCAAGCCAACAGGATGCTGGGTTACATCAACAAGGGCATCACCAGCACAGATAAAGGTGTCACTGTCCCACTCTACTGTGCGCTTGTCAGGCCACATCTGGAATGCTGCGTTCAGGTTTGGTCCCTGCTACTCAAAAAAGATGTGGACAGCCTGGAGAGGATCCACAGAAGGGCCACAGAGATGGTCAAAGGACTGGGAAGCCTGTCATTTGGGAAAGGCTGAAAAAGCAGGGCTTGTTCAGCCTGAAGAAAAGAAGGCCCACAGAAGACCTTATCACATGTTCCAGTATTTAAAGGATGGCTACAAAAAATATGAAGATTCCCTTTGCACAAGGAATCATACAGGAAAGCTGAGGGGTAATGGGCACAAGCTACTCCTGGGGAGATTCCAAACGTGCACAAGAGGAAAATTTTTCATTAGAACAATCCGCTATTGGAATAATCTCCCCAGGGAAGCGGTGGATTCCCCAACACAGGATGTTGTTAAGATTTAGCGGGACAGGGCGCTGGGACATCTAGTCTAGATCATCCTGCCAAGAAAGGTTGGACCACATGACTCCCGACATCCCTTCCAAGCTGGTATTTATGAACTTTCACTTCTTTCACAAAGCATTCACAGGAATTGATTTTATTGCAGCGAGGCACAATGAGCAGTTACAGGCTCGCCTCTTTAATCTTCTCAGTTATTCTTTATTCATTGCTGGACACCACAGCGAGAACCTGGGCACCCGTGGCACCACAGTGCACAGTGTAGGAAAACCGTTTTCCTACAACCGCCCTGCAATGGAAAGCCTGCAAAAGACCGTTCCGCTGCAAAACATAGGTGCTGTGTCTGGCCCCTCTGGGTACGCCAAGCCAGGCTTCTACCTGGGCGCTCGGCCCGGTCGCTCCGCCTGACCCCAACCCCAGGCGCTGTGGCTGCCCACGGCCAGCGGAGCACCCGCACCGCCTCGCCGCTCGGCAGGACCCGGCCGCAGCCACCACAGCGCGTACCGGCGACTCCACCCCTCCGCCCCCATTGGCCAAGGGGCTAGTCAATCAGGCAGACAGGCAGGTAGCGCCCGACGCAAGGCCGCGCGGGACTGTGCCGCGCCGCGCCTTCCTATCGCGCCGGTGCGCTAGCGGCGGCGCCCACCTGGATGTTGAAGTCGGCTGGGTAGAGGCTCCGCGCTGTGATGAGCCAGGCCTTGGCCGCCCACAGGTCCCCCGGCACCAGCTCGCGGGCCCGCTTCACCAGGAACTCGCAATCCCCCTGCGCCGACATCTTGTACCCTGACCGGCCGCCGGGCGGCGCGCATGCGCCCAGCTAACCCGGACCTGGGTGTCCAGCTCCTCCCTCCCGCCTTCGGCGCGCGGCTGAGGGGGCGTGCTAACGCCGCCATTTTGGAGGCGGGGAGGCTCATTAGGGCCGTTGGTGCGCCATTTACTTTCTTGCCTTCTACGGCTCTTTCGGTCGTGGGGCGAAAGTGGCACTGCTGGTGGCAGGGGGGTTAGAACTAGATCATAGAATGGTTTAGGTTGGAAAGGACCTTAAGATCATCTAGTTTCAACCCCCCTGCCGTGGGCAGGGACACCTCACCCTAGATTTGACGTGGCCTTGAACGCTGCCAGGATTGGAGCATTCACAACTTCTCTGGGCAACCCATTCCAGTGCCTCACCATCCTCACAGTAAAGAATTTCTTCCATATATCTAAGCTGAACTTCCCCTGTTTAAGTTTTAATCTGTTACCCCTTGTCCTATCACTACAGTCCCTCCCCAGCATCCTTATAGGCCCCCTTCAGATACCGGAAGGCTGCTATGAGGTCTCCATGCAGCCTTCTCTTCTCCAGGCTGAACAGCCTCAACTTTCTCAGCCTGTCTTCA